>NADL03000369.1:0-26426 GCA_002205965.3 Kappaphycus alvarezii
GGTTGGTTTACTGTGAGTAATGGAAAGGTTGGGAAGCGTAAAAAACCCAAACGTTCCCCCCCTATCATCAACAGAAGCATAATTTATCGCCCTCTCGAAGTGTGTTAAGGATTTTACTTGGATAAGAAGCGTTTCGGAGGAACTTAAGTTTAAGCAAGTCAAATCCACAGTTTTGTATCAAGATAAGATGGGTACTGTTAGTTGGTCGGATGGAGCCTACGATCTTCGAAGATTTTGTCACGTTGAAATCAAGTATTGGCATGTTCATGATGCCGTCGGGAATAATGTTGTGTTTATTGAATACACGCCATCTGAGAAGGACAAAGCAGATTGCCATACTAACAATTTACCGGAAATTCCCGCGAGTTTATCCGGCACCGTGAGTGGACTGGCTGCACCACGCTTTCCCATTCCTCCTAACAGCTCCGGGATATCAGTCATGGGGTGTGTCCGAGGTGCTACTTTGGGGGATCTATCGTCCATCTTCTTTCGGGCTCAACATGTGTCATACAGGTTAAGTTACCGACCCGGAACTAAACACGTGTAGGACGTATCAAAATTAATATGACTCTTTATTTCTAATCATTCCTTTTCTGTGCGTGGCCCAACTGTTCATTTGACAGTGCACTATCGGTTGCCGTACTGTAAGTTTGCACTCTTGCTTCACCGGTGGCAGTCGGTAGTTTTGAAAGACAAGAGGCTGCGGCTGCTCCGGCCTTGGAAGCGCTTTGGACGGAGGTGCAGATCTGATCCGCTCCAACAGCTGCGGGTCATGGAACATGGGGGGTCTACCGAAGCAAATCCCCGAGCGACCCCACAGGAGTGCATGGCGCGAGCGAGTGGATCCCGCTGTTTGCACATAATCGCGCCTGTCCAAAGAGTCCCCGTCATCCCCCCCCTGCGAGTAATACGCCAAACGGGGGAGGGGAGCGGGAGCAGGGCCAGCTTTGCATCCTCAACACCTTCCTCTACAGGGTCCGGCACGACCAATGCAGTCTGCCACCCTTCCGCAACTATGCCCGCCCCATGCCTGCCAAGAGCGGCTACAAAATCCTCGCCGTTTCTCTGCTCCCCGCCTCCCGGGATGACCATGTACGGCGCCGTCTCTTGCGCATCGGTGGTAACTTGGTCAAAGACAAGTCCCTACGGAACATAATGTCCCTCAGGCGCTTGTATCGATCCAAGCCATCCCGCTCGCACATGGCCATGGCGTACCATACCCCCTTCTCCTCCTCCAGCCCCACCGCAATATCACGAAAATCCACGTAATATTGACCACATGCCAACCCGGCGATCCTCTCCGTCAAATCCTCGTCCTCAAACCCATCCTCCTCCCCTCCTCCGGGAACGTTCTCCAAAACGTCCTATCCCCGGTATGCAGGACGCAGTTGCACCCCCCACTCCCCGCACCCCACCCCGTGGCCATCGAAGGGACAGCCGATTGCTCTGCGACCATCCAGTTCCTGGCCATTTCCAGCGCTGGTTCCAGGCCGTCAACCCCCGCCACGTGCAAGCTCTGAAGCACCTTATCCCCCCTGTGGCTTCCAAGGCCTCAGCCATAAACTTGACCTCCGCCTCTGCAAAGTCCTCGACAGAGACATGCAGCTCGTACCCCAAGAGTCGCATAAACGCAGACTCAAGTTGACCCAAGTCCCTCCAGTTGACGCCCAAAACTCTGCCCATGGCAACCGTCCCGTACGAGACATCCTCCACCATCTTAACAGCCACCGCGTAAGCGGCGGCCATAACCCTCCCCGCATTGGCCTCATTCAACATCAAAGCGGGGCACTTTGCGTACAGCTTATCCATGTATACCAACATTAAAAGCAACGCAGAGTTTGAAATACCCTCCTCTCCATAGCCACGACTCCTGTTCACCCCCCTCAAAAATGACTCCACTTCCACCTGGGGCCCGTCAAACAAGGTAGGAATAGTGTCACAGGCAGCAGCCAAAGCCGAAGCATAAAAATGGAACTTTGGGGGACAGAGGCGTGGCATAGGGAGTGCAACGGCCAGGTCACGAATATCATACGACGCGGACGAGGCATGAGCGGCGGAAAGAAATGACTTTGCGGCCTGGATACGAGCGGTGACAATGGTGACAATGACAGTCACAAGGGACTCCAAATTGTCAATCAACCTGTCACCACTGGGGGCCTCAAACTCTCGGACAGTGGAGTGGGAGCGGGAGGAATATCCGTAGACGGGGTAGAAACTCGGACAAATCGGGGCCAAGGTGCCGGAGGGTGCGGCAGGGGCGTTTGCGGTCGGCATGGTAATAGTGGAAAATGAGGGCAAGGGATGGGCAAGTGGTGGGAGGCCGGGAGAGTGCGGTGCTGGTGGACGAGGGCGGGAAGTAAGGTTGACGGCTCCACATGGCTGAGATTGGGGGTAGTGAAAGGTGGTGTGGTGTTGCTTTGGTGTGTTTGAGGGGTTTGAGAGTAGTTGTGGTAGCTGGTGCGGCGGTGAGTTGGTGAGGGAGGGAAGGGAGGTTGAGTGGAATGCAGCGGGTTGCGGGATTATATATGGTTTCGGGAGGGTGTGGAGGTGGGTGCTGCGGAGTTTGAGTGTAAGGCAAGTGCAGATGATCAGCAGATGTTGGTGGGAGGTGATAGCATGACGGGGAGGTCATGATTGGTGAGGTGGTGATGGACGGGAAATTTTGGGAGAAGATTTGGGGATTTGGGAGTGAATTGGTGTTTTGCGTAATTTTGAGTTATGACTGGAGGATGTGTGCGGGGGGAGGGGAGAGAGTTGAGTTAGATGTGCGTGGCGTGGCGAGGAAAATTTGGGTGCGGTGAAGCAAAGGCTGGAAAGCAATGCAAGAAATGGGTACAGGAAAGGGGGCAGGGTGGGAGAGGTGATGAATAATGCAAAATGAGGGAAATGCTCGAGGGACGAAGACGCTCGGTGGACGAAGTTTGCATTTTTCCGTTCCGTGGGCGACGGCGGCAAGGGTTTTTTCCGCCCCGTTGCTTCCTTCGCTTCTTCCCGTCGCGGTTCCCCCCTCAACAGGAGCTCCGCGACTTCGTTACCCGTTTTGCTTCTAGTCTCCAAATAATGCAGGGGCGACAGATTTCTACCCGCCGCCCGCATCCGTAGTTAATTTATGAATACCCTCCGCACGCCTCTGTGCGACATTGTACAACCCATAAAGATTTACCACCACCACCACCACCACCACCGTTCCACAATAAACTGTCAATGATACGATAGCTACGCTCCGGTACAAATTTACTAGATACCAACCCACATATCTACCACAGTAAATTAACCCCCCATTTTAAAAAAATAAACTGTCTACTCTGTCGCAGCGCACGGCCTCAAAAAACTGCACTCCTACGTACTAATACCCCGAGCAAAGCTGAAGTTACCCATGCTAGTCTACATCCGGGACCGACAGGTCCACGGCATCCATAGTGATAACATATGTGAACCCACATGTTGCGCCATACACCCCGTTCACTTTCCATGTGGATGATTACAATCCTTTACTACCGAAATCATTCCAGCTCATATCTTTAAGGTCCATGTACCGGAGCTACTTCCGTGGATAACAACACCGCGGAGCCTTGTGTCTAACACTAGAACGCAATCTTATAACTCGTCATCTCCAAATTCATCTTCCATTTCACACCCGTACAGCGCTCTAGGCCAGAGATAGGAACACAGTACTGTACGCGTAAGCTTTCTCGACGTAAACACCAACCCCAAGTACTCAGCCTATTTCGAATATTTGGTACATAAGGGCTTAGGTCCTGATAGCTCTGCTGCCACCACCGAAATTGTTAACACCTGGACATATCGATCCAGCCGCTGCGAAGTATAGTTGTACGAGCCGAGCTATGCGTAGCATTATGTACCCACAGAGCTCGCTGGAGCCGACTCCGGAGCCGACTCAAGTGGATGGCCACCCCAGTCTCGCTTCCCCGTCGACGAAAACGGGAATGTTAAGCTAGTAAGAATATTTTCGTTCACCCGCCCGCACACGCGTGCAGGAATATTGGAAGAGAATTCCGGTATTCACTGGGGAAGAGAATTCTAACAAATACTGGAATTCTCTTCCAGTAGTATTAGTGGTCGGTACCACCAACTCTTACGCCTAGTGGAGTACTGCACGCTTCGTCATTGGTTATGTCTGGGCTACGTTTGCTGTGACCCAATTCTGGACTTGTATTATGTTCTCTATAACTTTGTCGGTACCGCTAACGCTACCTCTGCAGGGTGCGGTAACCTCGGTGGTGGTGTCCGCAACCCCATCATGCCCCTCATTGCTGAAGGTATCCGCAACGCCATTGGCTTTGACGAGAACGGTCCTTGCCATCCTAAACAGATCGACTAGTCTGGATGTACCAGCTCATCTCAATTGGAGGCTACGGATAAGGCCTGGCGTTACGCAATGATCATTCCCGGCGGCGCCCTCGTTCTCAACTCCGTTGCCATGTGGTTCCTTACGGACGATCTTTCTCAGGCTAACTACGCTGACCTAATCAAGCACGGGAAAACGGAAAAGACCAACACGGTCGAAGCTATGGGCAAGGTTGCTGGCAACAGGAGGTTGGGGATTCTCTTCTTGCTGTATGCCGGATGCTTGGGACTTGAGCCACTGCTAGGGATAAATCAGCAGGGGAAGAGATCCTCAGAACCAATTACCCCAAGAAGGAGGTGTTGCAAGCGACAAAAGTGCTACCGTGGTATAGTTGAACGAAAAAAAAGGAGTGGATAGAAAAGACAGTTGAATGGACTACAAGCAAGTATGGAAGGGGCAGGGTCTACCACCTATGCTTAGTGACTAGCGTAAAATAAATGCTTCTTGGGTCTGAAGTTGACTCCCAACTTCCTAACTATTTGGGACTGGGCTTGAAGTTGTCTGCCAACTTGCTTGACCTCCACAAGAGGAAGCAGTTTACTCAGCTTATATAGACCTTTTCTCTAAACCTTAAAGTCTCATACAAACATACTAATAACCATAAAATACATTCATGGGATTCTTGTGAACCAGAGATACTATTAGAAGATATTTCCTCATGGTAAATATCTAGGTGCCATACCCATGCCAGCCACGCATCGGCCAGTGGTGGGAATTAATGTGGCCATTATATGTACCTTTCATACTCACTCGTAGTATCACGCAGAACCTGGAACTGTACTGACCTGTATTACGACAGCGTGTCATAAAATAAAAAACAACCGATGAATTTGCCACACTCATCCAAATTCAAATATCTTGCAAATTCAGAAACTGTAGAAATATCTTCCCAATTCCGATGCTGTATACAGTTATGGTCCTTGTAATACAAAAATGGTCCTCCCTCATTTAATACAGGAAATGGTCCTCCCTTCACGTAATACAGGAAATGGTCCTCCCTTCACGTAATACAGGAAATGGTCCTCCCTCGTGTAATCCAGCAACCTACAACGATCCCGCCCCTAACTTCTCCAACCGTCATTTCCAAATTTACTTCCATTTTATCTAGATATTTTTATACTGTATTTAACCCTCTGAATCGACCCCGAATCAAGTCCCTTTTCCCTTTTAGCTTACCTCCTCCTCCAAATTCGCCTTTTTTTGAGAAGAAGGGCGCAAATGCACTATTGCAAAATCCCTTGCAGATTTATTTTACCTATTCCTAATCTATAGAACCTGCCCCGGGAGCCTATTTAAACCCCTTTATTCTAAGTTCCAAATGCCCCCGATCATTTTACTCATCACCCCTCTCCCCCACACACCCAAAACACCCTACATTGCCTCCTGTTCCCCAACGTTATCACAATGAGCAACCTTCGCCCCTCTGTCCCTATTTCCAAAAACCGCCCTTCCCGTTCCATCAATGGCCTTCGTCTCGCCGCCTACGGGCCAACCGATGCCGACGACTACATCCGGCGGCAAACAAAGAAGCAAATCATCGAGTTCGTGCGCCGCCTCTTCATAGAAGAAGAAGCGAGGGAGGTAAGTCCGGGAGAGGCTGAGAAGGTCGAGGAGGAGAGCGGGGAGTCCTTCGAGGAATGGTTAGCCCCTGAGCTAGTGTACGAGGCTCAGGAAGATGAGGAGGAGGAGGATGAGGAGGATGAGGAGGATGAGGAGGATGAGGAGGAGGAAGAGAGGTGAGGAGAAGAGGAAGAGAGGAGAGGAGAGGAGGAGGAGGAGGATGAGGGAACAGGGGGCATGGAAAGTGTTGGACTGGTGGGGCCTGGAATAGAGAGTATGGATCAAGTTGTGCCCACGATGGAACCGGATGGAGATATCTTTAGTAGTCTAGATATCTCCCAGGGGGAAATAGAGAGTTGTGAGCCATTCGCAGATATTTGTGGGGACTGCTTGGACAGCATGGATATTTTAGAGGAGTTGTTTGGATCTGATTTAGAGAATGGGAAATAAGAGGACCAAATTAATTGTTAGTTTCTTAAGTATCTTTTGCTTAGAGTATATTGTCCACACAAAGTATTTTTATGCATTTCTTGTATCTTCTGTAGTTTTGTTCGGACTTTAGGGGTAGCCAAAAGTCTATATAAGCTGAGTAAACTGCTTCCTCATGGAGAGGTCAAGCAAGTTGGCAGACAACTTCAAGCCAAGTCCCGAGTAGTAGGAAGTTGAGAGTCAACTTCAGACCCAAGAAAATTTTCTTACGCTGTCGCAGAGCGTCAGTGGTAGACCCTGCCCCTTTTATACTTGCTTGTAGCTTCCAACTCTCTTCTATATACACTCCCTTTGTTCGTTCAACAATACCACGGCAGCACTTTTGTCGCTCGCAACACCTCCTTCTCAGGGTAATTGGTTCTGAGGATCTCTCCCCGCCGATTTACCCCTATCATTTGGTACTCTTGTGGAGGGGGTTGCACCCGAGGTATTCGAGTTGAGCAGTAGTAAGGAACACTTCGGGGGGATTTCTTTTCGGTAATCATGGATCTCAATGCTGCTCGTATAACGTTCACAGGGGGCAAGACTGAAGACGTTGAGGAGTTTCTTTACACATATGTCAACGTTGTGATGCGAGAGAAGGGCGATGAAGAGAAGGCCGCAAGTATCTTCGCCTATCTTCATGGTGACGCAAAGCACAAATATAAGTCCAAGTTTATCGACGGGTGGTCTCTTAACGGGAATGGGCGTAACTTCGGTGAGGTATGTGAGTGGCTTGTGAAAGAGTATGCTAAGGAGGTAGAACCAGATGAGATGATTCGTACCGCCATAGAGGCCCGGCTCAACTTCGACGATTTGTTAAGCTCATTGGTGTACTTGTGTGATCTTTATGAAAAGGCTGGGTTCAACGCCCAAGCCAAGTACGGAATGCTGCGTAAGGCGGCTATGGGGGATAAGCGGCTCTCCGATTTCCTCCTCATCAAGGGCCCTCACACTTTTGATGAACTGAAGGGTACCATAGTAGAATTTGTCAAAAATTCGGAGACGTTTCAGTCACTGAGTGAGGTACCGAGGGAAACCCGCACATCGATGTCTATCGTACATCCTGAAAAGAATTATCAAAGGCCGGCTACTAGTGCAGCGGCATTAGAATCTGTCAGGAGCGATGTCAAAAACTTGGAAGAAAGGTTGGAAACCCGATTCGATAATCGACTTGACATGATAACCTCGCAGTTGGAAAGCCTTACTCTTACCATTAAGAAGAACCAGTCTGGGGCCCCTAAGGCCGCAGAAGTCTGTTCTTACTGTCACAAGCCTGGACACTTTGCAAACAGGTGTCCTGATAATCCACATAGAAACACTCGTTGTGCAAAGTGCGGTCGATATGGGCATCATGAAAGTAACTGCTGGTCTAAAGACAACAGAAGAGCAAATTTATCGGAAGCAGGAGTGAGTCAGGACCAGAGGTGAAAATCTTACAAAATAGAAGGGATCAAAGGTTGACGGATGCCGGTAACGTATCCATCGCTGAAGAGATTAGTCAAGTCAATGTGACAAAAAGGGATGGGGAAGGGAACATTTTATCGAAGAAACCTAGGCTAGAGTATGGAATGCTGGAGCATATCCCAGCACCTGTACCTCCTCGAACCAAGAGGTCTGATCAAGTTGTTCCAGGAGTGGGAGTCACTCCGGCCAAGAAGACGAAAAAGAGTAAGAAAGTTAAGAGTATCTCTAAGGACGTACTAGAGTATGTGAAGAGGTACAATTTGGTGGCTGAGCTTGCATCGGCCCCAACTGGGATAACGTTTGGTCAACTTTTGAGGGGCGACGCAGAGGATGCGAGAAAAGAACTCAAAAAAATTATCAGGTCTAATAAGTCCGCTAAGGGTAAGAAACTGTTTCTTCAATCGGCCTCGACAGCACCAAGACGTCTTAAGCTGGTACCAGTCAAAGTATTGGGTATGAAAACCCAAGCTCTCTTCGATTCGGGTGCTGTTCCAAACCTCATTTCAGAAACTTTGGTGACAGATCTAGGTCTCGAAATTACTCCAACGACTCGAAAAATAACTGTAGCGGATGGAACCGTCTCAAAATGCATGGGCACTGTTGACAAGGTTTCCGTGTTCTTTGGGGACTCTAAAGTTGATGTAGACTTTCTTGTCATGCCGGATCTCCCTTTCGATGCAATCATTGGCTGCCCCCAATGGAAAGACTAGGAACATGCATTGACTTGGGCAACCAAATGGTTTCAGTTAATATTGACGGCAGAACCGTGAAGATGCCCCTGGATTTCGACAAAAGCACGCATCCTGAAGATTTAAAAGAAACGGACAGTGAAGATTTCACTTCTAGCTATGACAGCGAAGATTCGAACCAACTAACACTTTCGAAGTGGAAAAGGGTACCCTCGGGGGTTAATGAACATGGCATGGGACGATTATGATTCCGGGTTTGAAACAGATGACGACTGGGATTCTAGGATAAGTTTGAAACCCGAATGTGTTTCTTTTTGCGATGATATCGAATCAAAGGACAGAATTCGGAGCATGAAAGAAGATTACCTTTGCAAAGAAAATAAGAATACGTCGAATCCATATATGAAGATGTGAGCACGACGGAAGAGGTCCTTCAAAATATTGAGGTTGAGGATCAAGAAGAAAAAGGGCGCCAAATGGCAGAAATCCAAGGAAAAGTGCAGCACCTTCCCGCCCCGCCTCACTGAAAATATCCGACATGTTAACATCTTCCGAAGTAATTGCATGGAGCGTTTCAGATTTAAGACAAGCAAGTGTACCGGTTACTCACTCGTTCGAACTTACCGACACTCAACCGATTTACCACAAGCCTAGACGTCAACCGCCAAAATATGACCAATTTATCTCAGAAAATGTTACAAGTATGCTGAAAAATGATATTATTCGACCAGTTTCATCCCCATGGTCGTTTCCAGTTGTGGTCGCACCAAAGAAGGATGGAAAGCTGCGTTTTTGCGTCGATTACCGACAACTGAACCAGAGAATGATACCCGATCGATTTCCGATTCCGAACATGGAGGAGATCCTCGAGGACCTGAAGGACGGGAGATATTTCACCTCAATTGACCTTTACACTGGCTATTGGCAGATTCCATTGGATGAAAAATGTAAGGAAAAAACAACCTTTACCAGCAAAGCCGGTACGTTCAGGTTCGAAGTGATGCCTTTTGGTCTCATGAATGCACCAGCTACATTCCAAAGAATGATGAACGAGGTTTTGAAAGGACTTCCATTCGCAAGAGTCTATATCGATGATGTCGTCATATTCTCAGAAACATTGGATCAGCACATCTCGCACGTCAATACAGTTGTGGAGAGGATATCGGAGTATAGCTTGAAAATTAAGTTGAGCAAATGCTTCTTTGCGAAAACTTCTATCCAATTACTCGGTCATATCGTCGACCAAGAGGGAATTAGAGTGGATCCAGAGAAAACGAAAAAAATAAAGTTGGCACCAAGGCCCGCTTCAAAGACGGAGGTCCGAAGCTTCTTAGGACTGGCCTCATATTACAGAAGATTTATCAAAGATTTCGCCAAGACTGCAGCACCGTTACATGCCAGCACTACGAAGAACGGAAAATTTTACTGGAACAAGGAAATGGAAACTGCATTTCAGGAGCTTAAAGATAAGCTATGTGTCCCCCCAGTTCTCATGTACCCAGATTTCAAGAGACCATTCGTTGTGGAGACAGATGCCTCAGAACGGTCTTTGGGTGCCGTTTTGTCCCAAAAAGATGAAAACGGAAGACTACACCCTGTTCAATTCGCAAGCCGAACTCTGAATGACGCGGAAAAGAGATACTCAGTCTGCGAGAAAGAAGCGCTAGCTGTCGTCTTCGCGCTGAAAAAGTTTCGCGTATACCTTTTATCACTCGAGAAATTTGTCTTGATAACTGATCACCAGGCACTTAAAACAGCATTCCAAAAGAAGGATGTACATCACCGCTTGGCCCGATGGCTCGACATTTTCGCAGAATATCGGTTTGAAATTGTGTATAGACCCGGACGCAATAATCAGCCTGCCGATTACCTATCCCGCTTGAGGGACGCACTGATTCCAAATGAAAAAGCTTCGGAGGACATCGTCGGAGTCGCCGAGTTGCAGTTGCCGAACGATAACGAGTACGAAGCTAATATTCACGGACTGATCAAATTCCTCGATGGACTAGAAATGAGAAAGGTTGATCTTGAACACCGAAATTGGGTACGCAGGAATCAAAAGGCTTTTACATTGTGGAATGGGAAACTTTTCCGGCACACTAAAGCCGGTCCCCGACTAGTGGCCCCTTTGAAAGAAAGAATGAAGATCTTGAGGACTTTCCATGATGAGCTAGGGCATTGGGATCTCGAAACAACCAAAAAATTCGTAACTGAGAGATTCTGGTGGCCCGGTATCCATAAGGACGTCTATAACTTCGTGAAAAGCTGCGACAACTGCCAAAAATTCACTCCAATACGGAAGTATAAGACAACTCTAAGTTTTCCAGTTTCCGGTCTCTTTGAAACCTTCTCAATTGACTTCGCGGCCCGTTCAAGGAAACTTCTTCCGGAAACAAATATCTCCTTATAGGGGTGGAACATCTTACTGGATGGCCAATAGCAGTTGCAGTCGAGGAGGCAAATGCTGAGGTGGTACTGAGATTCATCGAAAAAGAAATAATTGAACCGTTTGGTCTTCCAAAAAGGATCATCTCGGATAACGCCCTTTGTTTTACTGCAACTTCACTGCTTCGTTTTTGGAAGAGAAAGGGATTCAGCTGAAGACCGTTCTCGCATACGCTCCTATGTCCAACGGGAAAGCGGAGAGGATGGTTGGAACCATCAAACGAGCAATATCGAAAACTATGTTGGAGAATGAAATCCAGTGGGAAGATGCCTTACCAAAAGTGTTATACGGCTACCGTCGAAGAAGAGGAAGAAATGGACGCTCACCATTCGAGCTAATGTACGGAAGGGCTCCTAGAATGTTACAGAGAGACATGGAAACAAATATTATCGATGAAGAGAGTAGGGAAGTTGAACTACTGGCCACCGAAGGCTGGAGATCACACCGCGCGCTAACACAGACAAGAAATAAGGATGCAGAACCTGCAGTCAGAACCTTTTCAGTTGGCTCTAAAGTACTTGTAGTACATGGAAAAGCAATGCAGCAGGCTGTGAAGTGGCCGGCCTTCCAAACCAAGTACTCGAACCCTTGCATCGTCACGGAGGAAAGACACCCGCACTATCAGCTCTGTTCAAGCTCAGGGAAGAGATCAAGGAGGGCCATCCATGCACGTCGTCTGGTCCCTTACCATCAGAGGCCTGAAGAATTCCTTCTCACACAGGACTATGCGCAACCACGGGGCATACTCATCTTTAACTATAGAATGATTCCTATGGGAGGAAAAAGGGCCTGGGAATGGATCATCTCGGTTACGCGGGACTACTACGAACTCCACGTAATCATCCATTTCTACATTAATATATGCCTATGTTTTCGTACGTTGAACGGACCATTGCTACCTGAAGAAGATTTCCGACTATTAATAAGAGTTCTATTTTCATTCCAAAACGGAAGGTTCACGGAAGCAGGTCCAGAGTTTGTGGAGGTAATATATCATTACTCTATAGGAAGATATGGAATGGTAGCTGCTGGAGACTTGTCGCAAACGTATCTGAATATTATCCGTCCAATTTACGTATTTCTCAAGAACAACCAAGACGTGCGACTGAGAGGTTACGCCTTACCCCCGGATATGGAATACAGGCTGGTCCCGTATCCTCTATGGGAACCTTACGTTTCTCCGCCACAAATTGGGAACGTTGGAGGCGGCGAGGATCCTCCTGAAGCAGTGATGATGACCAGAGGAGGACCTTCAGGAGACAACAACCCGCCCAGAAGAGGTTCCGGTCGTCCCCCGAGAGGACCTCGTGCAGGTCCCAGTACGTCAGGAGCTGGTCGCGGCCATTCATCGGGACCGTCCACCACAACTTCATCTCTAGCTTCTTCACAACCATGCACAGCATACAGTCGGAAGAAGAAGATTATCTTTTTGGCTGCGCAATATCTCCGAGGATGCGAACGATGCGCAGGTCATTTCTTATTTCATGATAAGCATCTGTTTATGTTTTAGGGCGCTACATGGACCGCACTTATCTTACGAAGATTCGTTCTTGATGATGCGCGTCTTCTTTTCTTATCGACATCCATTCCTCCGGCATCTTCCAGAAGAGTTTGCATATCACATATATTTTTTCACTCTTGGAAGATTCGGAAGAGTCACGGAAGAAGAATGTATTCAACCCCACCTCGATGTGATCAAACCAATATATGAGGCTATGCTACAAAGTGAGGTACCAGTAATGCGAACCTACTTTTTAGAGCATCATATTGGTAATCAGTTGCATCCGTACCCGTTTGAGAGACCATACATCTTATCAATAAGACAGCGAACACTAACGGAAGCAGAAGAAGAGCAGTGACGACCCGGGACGTTCGCCTTGAGAAAGGGGGCGTGTAATACAAAAAATGGTCCTCCCCTCATTTAATACAGGAAATGGTCCTCCCTTCACGTAATACAGGAAATGGTCCTCCCTTCACGTAAGACAGGAAATGGTCCTCCCCTCGTGTAATCCAGCAACCTACAACGATCCCGCCCCTAACTTCTCCAACCGTCATTTCCAAATTTACTTCCATTTTATCTAGATATTTTTATACTGTATTTAACCCTCTGAATCGACCCCGAATCAAGTCCCTTTTCCCTTTTAGCTTACCTCCTCCTCCAAATTCGCCTTTTTTTGAGAAGAAGGGCGCAAATGCACTATTGCAAAATCCCTTGCAGATTTATTTTACCTATTCCTAATCTATAGAACCTGCCCCGGGAGCCTATTTAAACCCCTTTATTCTAAGTTCCAAATGCCCCCGATCATTTTACTCATCACCCCTCTCCCCCACACACCCAAAACCCCACATTGCCTCCTGTTCCCCAACTTCTATCACAATGAGCAACCTTCGCCCCTCTGTCCCTATTTCCAAAAACCGCCCTTCCCGTTCCATCAATGGCCTTCGTCTCGCCGCCTACGGGCCAACCGATGCCGACGACTACATCCGGCGGCAAACAAAGAAGCAAATCATCGAGTTCGTGCGCCGCCTCTTCATAGAAGAAGAAGCGAGGGAGGTAAGTCCGGGAGAGGCTGAGAAGGTCGAGGAGGAGAGCGGGGAGTCCTTCGAGGAATGGTTAGCCCCTGAGCTAGTGTACGAGGATCAGGAAGATGAGGAGAGGAGGATGAGGAGGATGAGGAGGATGAGGAGGAGGAGAGAGGATGAGGAAGAAGAGGAGAGGAGGAGAGGAGGAGGAGGAGGAGGATGAGGCAACAGGGGGCATGGAAAGTGTTGGACCGGTGGGGCCTGGAATAGAGAGTATGGATCAAGTTGTGCCCACGATGGAACCGGATGGAGATATCTTTAGTAGTCTAGATATCTCCCAGGGGGAAATAGAGAGTTGTGAGCCATTCGCAGATATTTGTGGGGACTGCTTGGACAGCATGGATATTTTAGAGGAGTTGTTTGGATCTGATTTAGAGAATGGGAAATAAGAGGACCAAATTAATTGTTAGTTTCTTAAGTATCTTTTGCTTAGAGTATATTGTCCACACAAAGTATTTTTATGCATTTCTTAGTATCTTCTGTAGTTTTGTTCGGACTTTAGGGGTAGCCAAAAGTCTATATAAGCTGAGTAAACTGCTTCCTCATGGAGAGGTCAAGCAAGTTGGCAGACAACTTCAAGCCAAGTCCCGAGTAGTAGGAAGTTGAGAGTCAACTTCAGACCCAAGAAAACTTTTCTTACGCTGGTCGCAGAGCGTCAGTGGTAGACCCTGCCCCTTTTATACTTGCTTGTAGCTTCTCAACTCTCTTCTATATACACTCCCTTTTGTTCGTTCAACAATACCACGGCAGCACTTTTGTCGCTCGCAACACCTCCTTCTCAGGGTAATTGGTTCTGAGGATCTCTCCCCCGCCGATTTACCCCTATCAGTCCTCAATCTAGATTTTTTTCGTGTGCAAATTTGCGCACATCAGGGTCCGAGATACTGAGAGGCGCCTCTCTCGCTCTGGTTTCTTCGTGATGGTCAATGGCAGTCCCATAATTTGGAATTCTTAGCTTCAGACTTGCAGTCATTACCATCAAGAGAAGCTGAATTTATCGCCCTTTCGAAGTGTATTAAGGATTTTACTTGGATAAGAAACGTTTCAGAAGAACTTGATTTGAAGCAAGCCAAATGCACAGTTTTATATCAAGATATCACGGGTGCTGTTAGTTGGTCTGATGGAACCTACGATCTTCGAAGATTTCGTCACGTAGAAACCAATTACTGGTATGTTCATGATGCTGTCGAGAATTATGTTGTGTTTATTGAATACACGCCATCTGAACAGAACAAAGCAGAGTATCATAGTAACACTTTACCGGAAAACGACTTTATCCGGCACCATAAGTAGGCTGGCTGCACCATGCTTTCCCCTTCCTCCTAGCAGCTCCGGGATTTCAGTCGGGGGTGTGTCCGAGGTGCTACCTTGGGAGATCTATCGTCCATCTTCTTTTTGGGCTCAACATGTGTCATACACGTGAAGTTCCCAACCGGATCTAAACACGTGTAGGACGTATCAAATTAATATGGTCTTTATCTTTAATGATTAATTTTCTGTATGTGGCTTAACTGTTCATTTGACAGTGCACTATCGGTTGCCCTACTGTAAGTTTGTAAGATGCATGAGTTCGAATTCAGTCTGACCGACAGTGACCATATACACTTTCCGTTGATCTCAAAGCAATAAAAGGGGAATGCAGAGCTGGTAACGACCAGCTCGCCGCTCCCCAAGGACGCTCATGAGAAAAACAGTATCTTCATTTGCAAGAGTTTCGTTCAACCGTTCTTTGTACACCTCTTTGGAGCATGCATTCAGCTTCCAACTTGTGGAGTATCACACGAGATGCACACTGCGTCTGCCTTTTGGCCACGACGAGCATTCCAACCTACATATGAAACGCGTCTTCCGTTGCTTTTCTCGAGATTTTATCTTCCCTGAAAATATAACGACCTAGGAAACAACAGTGAGGGGGCTGCTCAGTATCCTAAACTGCATACTGACAAATGGTGTAAATGGGGGGTTAATTTACTGTGGTAGATATGTGGGTTGGTATCCAGTAAATTGTACCGAAGCGTAGATATCGTATCATTGTCAAGCAATTGCGAAACCGTACGATGCGTCGAAAGCTGTGGATGGCACTCCAATCTACCAGAAGGTGGAAGGGAGGCCAGCCAGCAAACAAGCGGCATTGGAGGTTACTGTCAAAGCGGAGTGCCGCTGTAAAATACTGACAAATGCCTTTCCGATTTTCAAATCTCCGATTTCTGCCCATTATTTCCTGCACAAACTTTTCGATTCCCCTTCACAAATCTGCGCTATTTGCTCGTTTTCTGGTCCACCAGTACTGCGCTTCAGCCCCCATTGCGGAAAGTGCAGCCCGAACGGAAGATTAGTTTTCATTCCACTCGCCTACACGGCACCACTTGTTTTTCGCAACGATGATTCCCAGGCAAAATCACCGAAACCCAAATCTTTTCGCGCATTGCCCTATTCCTCAGCGCTGCAGCAACCGTAACATTCACATCAATTAGCACATACCAAGACTCTACTTGCTGGTACGGCCAAGTCCAAGCGTCCAAGCGCGGGTCAGGTAGATTAGATTGGAATCAGTCTAAAATCCAATATCACTTTTTGTCACTCCGTTGCTATCATTCACTGGTTGGACCTCCCGCCATCGCAGAAGGCTTGCAACGACTCACCCCAACGGTCCGGCAGGTTGTGGGAGGTTGAATGGCGTAATTATGATGCTACCAATCGAACCGTTGTGTGCAGAGTTGATTTTGATGCTGCCAGCGAGTTTACGAAACTCAGCCCCCGAATAAGGTTTTCATCCTGTAGCCAGGCTGTGCTCCTTGAATACCGTAGTACAGAGTTACATATACTGTAGCAACGGCTTTGGAATTTATCTCTGAATTGCCTTTTAAGTCCCGTGCTGCAGTAGTGTATGTTGATACACACGGAATGTTAAAACGCCCCGGGCTGGTCGTAAATTTGTCAAAGTGAAGAAATGGAACTACAACTGAACATGACTGGGATTCTTTTAATCTTCGTAGCGAGCCGTTTTTTCTGAATACTTGCGGCTAAATCCATGTCATGTTCTGTATCAGTTCACCAACAAAGGCTCCGATCGTTTCCAAGACCCGATGGAGTCGGATTTTCCATATCTGTCTATAGGCTACATCCTTACGATTCGGCAAGACGCAGTCAGAAACTCATACGAAGATTCAAGATATTTTTATATTTTTCTATCTATTTACACCACGACAACAAGAATATGGGAGGAAGCTCCGAGACAACTCATGTTCTCCATGTTGCTGCCCCAGCCCCAATTTCCATGCTTCTACCCGCACCCGCTTCTTCCCACATCTCTTTTCCCCTTTTACCATTTCCCACTCCCAGAGGGCTGTACGTCCTTCTTTCCCGCTTCCTCGTCTGCTGTCTCGTTTCATCTAAAAACGGTTGAGACGAAAACAGCGACTCTCCTGCCCCCCCCCACCATGTTGAATAGGCTTTTCAATCTTTCTATTCTCGCCGATGAACTGTCAACATTCCCACCACCGCACCACCCTTTCCTCTCCGGTCGGGTTCCGCCGCCCTTGTGCTGGAAACGAGTACGTATCCCATCGCATTCCCGAGGGACCCCCGTACTCGTCGCTGGGCCCCTATCTGCATATCCCCTGGCCGCCATAGACGCTTCCATCAACACCGCGTCGCGAGTAATGTGCCAAACAGGGGAGGGGAGCGGGGCAGGGCCAGCTTTGCATCCTCATCATCTTCCTCCGCAGGGTCCGGCACGACCAATGCAGTCTGCCACCTTCCGCAACTATGCCCGCCCCATGCCTGCCAGAGCGGCTACAAAAATCCTCGCCACCTCTCCGCTCCCTGCCTCCCGGATGACCATGTACGGCGCCCGTCTCTTGCGCATCGGTGGTAACTTGGTCAAGACAAGTCCCTACGGAACATAATGTCCCTCAGGCGCTTGTATCGATCCAAGCCATCCCGCTCGCACATGGCCATGGCGCACCACACCCCTTCTCCTCCTCCAGCCCCACCGCAATATCACGAAATCCACGTAATATTGACCACATGCCAACCCGGCGATCCTCTCCGTCAAATCCTCGTCCTCAAACCCATCCTCCTCCCCCTCCTCCGGGAACGTTCTCCAAACGTCCTATCCCGGTATGCAGGACGCAGTTGCACCCCCCACTCCCCGCACCCCACCCCGTGGCCATCGAAGGAACAGCCGATTGCTCTGCGACCATCCAGTTCCTGGCCATTTCCAACGCTGGTTCCAGGCCGTCAACCCCGCCACGTGCAAGCTCTGAAGCACCTCATCCCCCCTGCGGCTTCCAAGGCCTCAGCCATAAACTTGACCTCCGCCTTGCAAGTCCTCGACAGAGACATGCAGCTCGTACCCAAGAGTCGCATAAACGCAGACTCAAGTTGGCCAAGTCCCTCCAGTTGACACCCAAAACCCTGCCCATGGCAACAGTCCCGTGCGAGACATCCTCCACCATCTTAACAGCCACTACGTAAGCGCGGCCATAACCCTTCTCGCATTGACTCATTCAACATCAAAGCGGGGCACTTTGCGTATAGCTTATCCATGTATACCAACTGATATAATGAAAATTGTAGATATTCCTTGGCATGCTGCGCTGGCTGAGTTGGCATGCTGCGCTGGCCGAGTTGGCATGCTGTGCTGGCTGAGTTGGCATGCTGCGCTGGCTGAGCTGTCACTGTACTTACAATTATATTTTTAATTATTTTTAGAGGGATGCTTTGCACTGTACGTGGCGTTTGCAGATTTTGGCACATAGGTACTGTATAGATGCTACAGATAGTGAGGGTTGAAAACTCTATATTAAGGGCCTGTTTGCATGAAATGGTAGGACTACTTGGGAGCCAGCATACCCGACGGGGCGCTCAACAAGTTTAGTCAAACACAAAGCATAAAGGAAGTTGGCAGACAACTTCAAGCCAAGTCCGAGTAGTAGGAAGTTGAGAGTCAACTTCAGACCAAGAAAACTTTTTCTTACGCTAGTCGCAGAGCGTCGGTGGTAGACCCCTGCCCCTTTTATACTTGCTTGTAGCTTCCTCAAACTCTCTTCTATATACACTCCCTTTCGTTCGTTCAACAATACCACGGCAGCACTTTTGTCGCTCGCAACACCTCCTTCTCAGGTAATTGGTTCTGAGGATCTCTTCCCCCGCCGATTACCCATATCATTTGGTACTCCTGTGGAGGGGTTGCACCCGAGGTATTCGAGTTGAGCAGTAGTAAGGAACACTTCGGGGGGATTTCTTTTCTGTAATCATGGGATCTCAACGCTGCTCGTATAACGTTCACAGGCGGCAAGACTGAAGACGTTGAGGAGTTTCTTTACACATATGTCAACGTTGTGATGCGAGAGAAGGGCGATGAAGAGAAGGCCGCAAGTATCTTCGCCTATCTTCATGGTGACGCAAAGCACAAATATAAGTCCAAGTTTATCGACGGGTGGTCTCTTAACGGGAATGGGCGTAACTTCGGTGAGGTATGTGAGTGGCTTGTGAAAGAGTATGCTAAGGAGGTAGAACCAGATGAGATGATTCGTACCGCCATAGAGGCCCGGCTCAACTTCGACGATTTGTTAAGCTCATTGGTGTACTTGTGTGATCTTTATGAAAAGGCTGGGTTCAACGCCCAAGCCAAGTACGGAATGCTGCGTAAGGCGGCTATGGGGGATAAGCGGCTCTCCGATTTCCTCCTCATCAAGGGCCCTCACACTTTTGATGAACTGAAGGGTACCATAGTAGAATTTGTCAAAAATTCGGAGACGTTTCAGTCACTGAGTGAGGTACCGAGGGAAACCCGCACATCGATGTCTATCGTACATCCTGAAAAGAATTATCAAAGGCCGGCTACTAGTGCAGCGGCATTAGAATCTGTCAGGAGCGATGTCAAAAACTTGGAAGAAAGGTTGGAAACCCGATTCGATAATCGACTTGACATGATAACCTCGCAGTTGGAAAGCCTTACTCTTACCATTAAGAAGAACCAGTCTGGGGCCCCTAAGGCCGCAGAAGTCTGTTCTTACTGTCACAAGCCTGGACACTTTGCAAACAGGTGTCCTGATAATCCACATAGAAACACTCGTTGTGCAAAGTGCGGTCGATATGGGCATCATGAAAGTAACTGCTGGTCTAAAGACAACAGAAGAGCAAATTTATCGGAAGCAAGGAGTGAGTCAGGACCAGAGGTGAAAATCTTACAAAATAGAAGGGATCAAAGGTTGACGGATGCCGGTAACGTATCCATCGCTGAAGAGATTAGTCAAGTCAATGTGACAAAAAGGGATGGGGAAGGGAACATTTTATCGAAGAAACCTAGGCTAGAGTATGGAATGCTGGAGCATATCCCAGCACCTGTACCTCCTCGAACCAAGAGGTCTGATCAAGTTGTTCCAGGAGTGGGAGTCACTCCGGCCAAGAAGACGAAAAAGAGTAAGAAAGTTAAGAGTATCTCTAAGGACGTACTAGAGTATGTGAAGAGGTACAATTTGGTGGCTGAGCTTGCATCGGCCCCAACTGGGATAACGTTTGGTCAACTTTTGAGGGGCGACGCAGAGGATGCGAGAAAAGAACTCAAAAAAATTATCAGGTCTAATAAGTCCGCTAAGGGTAAGAAACTGTTTCTTCAATCGGCCTCGACAGCACCAAGACGTCTTAAGCTGGTACCAGTCAAAGTATTGGGTATGAAAACCCAAGCTCTCTTCGATTCGGGTGCTGTTCCAAACCTCATTTCAGAAACTTTGGTGACAGATCTAGGTCTCGAAATTACTCCAACGACTCGAAAAATAACTGTAGCGGATGGAACCGTCTCAAAATGCATGGGCACTGTTGACAAGGTTTCCGTGTTCTTTGGGGACTCTAAAGTTGATGTAGACTTTCTTGTCATGCCGGATCTCCCTTTCGATGCAATCATTGGCTGCCCCACAATGGAAAGACTAGGACATGCATTGACTTGGGCAACCAAATGGTTTCAGTTAATATTGACGGCAGAACCGTGAAGATGCCCCTGGATTTCGACAAAAGCACGCATCCTGAAGATTTAAAAGAAACGGACAGTGAAGATTTCACTTCTAGCTATGACAGCGAAGATTCGGAACCAACTAACACTTTCGGAAGTGGAAAAGGGTACCCTCGGGGGTAATGAACATGGCATGGGACGATTATGATTCCGGGTTTGAAACAGATGACGACTGGATTCTAGGATAAGTTTGAAACCCGAATGTGTTTCTTTTTGCGATGATATCGAATCAAAGGACAGAATTCGGAGCATGAAAGAAGATTACCTTTGCAAAGAAAATAAGAATACGTCGAATTCCATATATGAAGATGTGAGCACGACGGAAGAGGTCCTTCAAAATATTGAGGTTGAGGATCAAGAAGAAAAAGGGCGCCAAATGGCAGAAATCCAAGGAAAAGTGCAGCACCTTCCCGCCCCGCCTCACTGAAAATATCCGACATGTTAACATCTTCCGAAGTAATTGCATGGAGCGTTTCAGATTTAGACAAGCAAGTGTACCGGTTACTCACTCGTTCGAACTTACCGACACTCAACCGATTTACCACAAGCCTAGACGTCAACCGCCAAAATATGACCAATTTATCTCAGAAAATGTTACAAGTATGCTGAAAAATGATATTATTCGACCAGTTTCATCCCCATGGTCGTTTCCAGTTGTGGTCGCACCAAAGAAGGATGGAAAGCTGCGTTTTTGCGTCGATTACCGACAACTGAACCAGAGAATGATACCCGATCGATTTCCGATTCCGAACATGGAGGAGATCCTCGAGGACCTGAAGGACGGGAGATATTTCACCTCAATTGACCTTTACACTGGCTATTGGCAGATTCCATTGGATGAAAAATGTAAGGAAAAAACAACCTTTACCAGCAAAGCCGGTACGTTCAGGTTCGAAGTGATGCCTTTTGGTCTCATGAATGCACCAGCTACATTCCAAAGAATGATGAACGAGGTTTTGAAAGGACTTCCATTCGCAAGAGTCTATATCGATGATGTCGTCATATTCTCAGAAACATTGGATCAGCACATCTCGCACGTCAAGACAGTTGTGGAGAGGATATCGGAGTATAGCTTGAAAATTAAGTTGAGCAAATGCTTCTTTGCGAAAACTTCTATCCAATTACTCGGTCATATCGTCGACCAAGAGGGAATTAGAGTGGATCCAGAGAAAACGAAAAAAATAAAGTTGGCACCAAGGCCCGCTTCAAAGACGGAGGTCCGAAGCTTCTTAGGACTGGCCTCATATTACAGAAGATTTATCAAAGATTTCGCCAAGACTGCAGCACCGTTACATGCCAGCACTACGAAGAACGGAAAATTTTACTGGAACAAGGAAATGGAAACTGCATTTCAGGAGCTTAAAGATAAGCTATGTGTCCCCCCAGTTCTCATGTACCCAGATTTCAAGAGACCATTCGTTGTGGAGACAGATGCCTCAGAACGGTCTTTGGGTGCCGTTTTGTCCCAAAAAGATGAAAACGGAAGACTACACCCTGTTCAATTCGCAAGCCGAACTCTGAATGATGCGGAAAAGAGATACTCAGTCTGCGAGAAAGAAGCGCTAGCTGTCGTCTTCGCGCTGAAAAAGTTTCGCGTATACCTTTTATCACTCGAGAAATTTGTCTTGATAACTGATCACCAGGCACTTAAAACAGCATTCCAAAAGAAGGATGTACATCACCGCTTGGCCCGATGGCTCGACATTTTCGCAGAATATCGGTTTGAAATTGTGTATAGACCCGGACGCAATAATCAGCCTGCCGATTACCTATCCCGCTTGAGGGACGCACTGATTCCAAATGAAAAAGCTTCGGAGGACATCGTCGGAGTCGCCGAGTTGCAGTTGCCGAACGATAACGAGTACGAAGCTAATATTCACGGACTGATCAAATTCCTCGATGGACTAGAAATGAGAAAGGTTGATCTTGAACACAGAAATTGGGTACGCAGGAATCAAAAGGCTTTTACATTGTGGAATGGGAAACTCTTCCGGCACACTAAAGCCGGTCCCCGACTAGTGGCCCCTTTGAAAGAAAGAATGAAGATCTTGAGGACTTTCCATGATGAGCTAGGGCATTGGGATCTCGAAACAACCAAAAAATTCGTAACTGAGAGATTCTGGTGGCCCGGTATCCATAAGGACGTCTATAATTTCGTGAAAAGCTGCGACAACTGCCAAAAATTCACTCCAATACGAAGTATAAGACAACTCTAAGTTTTCCAGTTTCCGGTCTCTTTGAAACCTTCTCAATTGACTTCGCGGGCCCGTTCAAGGAAACTTCCGGAAACAAATATCTCCTTATAGGAACATCTACTGGATGGCCAATAGCAGTTGCAGTGAGGAGGAGACCAATGCTGAAGTGGTACTGAGATTCATCGAAAAAGAAATAATTGAACCGTTTGGTCTTCCAAAAAGGATAATCTCGGATAACGCCCTTTGTTTTACTGCAACTTCACTGCTTCGAGTTTTGAAGGAGAAAGGGATTCAGCTGAAGACAGTTCTCGACTACGCTCTTATGTCAAACGGAAAAGCCAAAAAGATGATTGGAACTATCAAACGCGCACCTACTTTTTGGAATATTTTATAGGTAATCAACTGCATCCCTATTCGTTTGAAAGGCCTCATGTTTTAACAATAAGGCAAATTACATTAATAGAAACAGAAGAAGAATGATGACGAGTCGGGACGTTCGTCTTGAGCGAGGGGGCGTGATATAATGAAAATTGTAGATATTCCTTGGCATGCTGCGCTGGCTGAGTTGGCATGCTGCGCTGGCGAGTTGGCATGCTGTGCTGGCTGAGTTGGCATGCTGCGCTGGCTGAGCTGTCACTGTACTTACAATTATATTTTTAATTATTTTTAGAGGGATGCTTTGCACTGTACTGTGGCGGTGCAGATTTGGCACATAGGTACTGTATAGATGCTACAGATAGTGAGGGTTGAAAACTCTATATAAGGGGCTGTTTGCATGAAATGGTAGGACTACTTGGGAGCCAGCATACCCGAGCGGGGCGCTCAACAAGTTAAGTCAAACACAAAGCATAAAGGAAGTTGGCAGACAACTTCAAGCCAAGTCCCGAGTAGTAGGAAGTTGAGAGTCAACTTCAGACCCAAGAAAACTTTTTCTTACGCTAGTCGCAGAGCGTCGGTGGTAGACCCTGCCCCTTTTATACTTGCTTGTAGCTTCCTCAACTCTCTTCTATATACACTCCCTTTTGTTCGTTCAACAATACCACGGCAGCACTTTTGTCGCTCGCAACACCTCCTTCTCAGGGTAATTGGTTCTGAGGATCTCTTCCCCCGCCGATTTACCCCTATCACCAACATTAAAAGCAACGCAGAGTTTGAAATACCCTCCTCTCCGTAGCCACGACTCCTGTTCAACACCCCCCTCAAAAATGACTCCACTTCCACCTGAGGCCCGTCAAACAAGGTAGGAATAGTGTCGCAGGCAGCAGCCAAAGCCGAAGCATAAAAATGGAACTTCGGGGACAGAGGCGTGGTATAGGAGTGCAACGGCCAGGTCACGAATATCATAGGACGCGGACGAGGCATGAGCGGCGGAAAGAAATGACTTTGCGGCCTGGATACGAGCGGTGACAATGGTGACAATGACAGTCACAGGGATTCCAAATTGTCAATCAACCTGTCACCACTGGGGGCCTCAAACTCTCGGACAGTGGGAGTGGGAGCGGGAGGAATATCCGTGGACGGGGTAGAAAATTGGACAAATCTGGGCCAAAGGTACCGGAGGGTGCGGCAGGGGCGTTTGCGGTCGGCATGGTAATAGTGGAAAATGAGGGCAAGGGATGGGCAAGTGGGTGGGAGGCCGGGAGAGTGCGGTGCTGGTGGACGAGGGCGGGGAAGTAAGGTTGACGGCTCCACATGGTTGAGATTGGGAATAGCGAGAGGTGGTGTGATGTTTCTTTAGTGTGTTTGAGGGGTTTGAGAGTAGTTGTGGTAGCTGGTGCGGCGGTGAGTTGGTGAGGAGGGAGGGAGGTTGAGTGGAATGCGCGGGTTGCGGGATTATATATGGTTTCGGGAGGGTGTGGAGGGGGTGCTGCGGAGTTTGAGTGTAAGGCAAGTGCAGATGATCAGCAGATGTTGGTGGGAGGGTGATAGCATGACGGGGAGGTCATGATTGGTGAGGTGGTGATGGACGGGAAATTTTGGGAGAAGATTTGGGGATTTGGGAATGAATTGGTGTTTTGCGTAATTTTGAGTTATGACTGGAGGATGTGTGCGGGGGGAGGGGAGAGAGTTGAGTTAAATGTGCGTGGCGTGGCAAGGAAATATTTGGGCGCGGGTGAAGCAAAGGCTGGAAAGCAATGCAAGAAATGGGTACAGGAAAGGGGGCAGGGTGGGAGAGGTGATGAATAATGCAAAATGAGGAAATGCTCTAGGGAAGAAGACGCTCGGTGGACGAAGTTTGCATTTTTCCGTTCCGTGGGCGACGGCGGCAAGGGTTTTTTCCGCCCCGTTGCTTCCTTCGCTTCTTCCCGTCGCGGTTCCTCCCCTCAACAGGAGCTCCGCGACTTCGTTACCCGTTTTGCTTCTAGTCTCCAAAATAATGCAGGGGCGACAGATTTCTACCCGCGCCCGCATCCGTAGTTAATTTATGAATACCCTCCGCACGCCTCTGTGCGACATTGTACAACCCATAAAGATTTACCACCACCACCACCACCACCACCGTTCCACAATAAACTGTCAATGATACGATAGCTACGCTCCGGTACAAATTTACTGGATACCAACCCACATATCTACCACAGTAAATTAACCCCCCATTTTAAAAAAATAAACTGTCTACTCTGTCGCAGCGCACGGCCTCAAAAAACTGCACTCCTACGTACTAATACCCGAGCAAAGCTGAAGTTACCCATGCTAGTCTACATCCGGGACCGACAGGTCCACGGCATCCATAGTGATAACATATGTGAACCCACATGTTGCGCCATACACCCGTTCACTTTCCATGTGGATGATTACAATCCTTTACTACCGAAATCATTCAGCTCATATCTTTAAGGTCCATGTACCGGAGCTACTTCCGTGGATAACAACACCGCGGAGCCTTGTGTCTAACACTAGAACGCAATCTTATAACTCGTCATCTCCAAATTCATCTTCCATTTCACACCCGTACAGCGCTCTAGGCCAGAGATAGGAACACAGTACTGTACGCGTAAGCTTTCTCGACGTAAACACCAACCCCAAGTACTCAGCCTATTCGAATATTTTGGTACATAAGGGCTTAGGTCCTGATAGCTCTGCTGCCACCACCGAAATTGTTAACACCTGGACATATCGATCCAGCCGCTGCGAAGTATAGTTGTACGAGCCGAGCTACGCGTAGCATTATGTACCCACAGAGCTCGCTGGAGCCGACTCCGGAGCCGACTCAAGTGGATGGCCACCCCAGTCTCGCTTCCCCGTCGACGAAAACGGAATGTTAAGCTAGTAAGAATATTTTCGTTCCACCGCCCGCACACGCGTGCAGGAATATTGGAAGAGAATTCCAGTATTCACTGGGGAAGAGAATTCTAACAATACTGGAATTCTCTTCCAGTAGTATTAGTGGTCGGTACCACCAACTCTTACGCCTAGTGGAGTACTGCACGCTTCGTCATTGGTTATGTCTGGGCTACGTTTGCTGTGACCCAATTTCTGGACTTGTATTATGTTCTCTATAACTTTGTCGGTACCGCTAACACTACCTCTGCAGGGTGCGGTAACTTCGGTGGTAGTGTCCGCAACCCCATCATGCCCCTATTGCTGAAGGTATCCGCAACGCCATTGGCTTTGACGAGAACGGTCCTTGCCA
>NADL03000370.1:0-26414 GCA_002205965.3 Kappaphycus alvarezii
GTCATTCATGAACCCAATAAGATCGGGAATGCGATAAAAAATGCAACAGGAAATGGTCGTCTTAGTTTCAATTCAGCTATTCTTCGAAGCTTGTGGTTTCTACGTGATGGGCCCCCTCGTTACATTTCAAGAATGGCAGTTATGGAAGGAGAGTCTTTGTCTGTTGAAAATGAAGAGTTTGGATGCCTCAACACTGGTCAATGTACAGCCATTCTTCAGACTCTTTCTGCACTCCCTTTCATGGAACAAAGTTCCCTCCCTGCTAGGACGTCGTGTGTTGTGGGTCCAGCTGGAACGGGAAAAACAAACACGTTGGTACATTGCATCTCTGCTATTGCGAACGCCCCAAAATTGCGCAACAAGCTACTTCATGCAGAGGCAGAGAGGACTCGAGTATGTTCAGAAGGTATTGAGGGAAAAGAAGATTTGAAAAAACAATTTCTTCCCTTAAGACAAGGAGGGTCAATTCTATGCATTTGTCCAACCAATTCAGCAGTCGATGTCATAGAAGCAAGGTTGCAATCCGGTATCCCATTGCTCACAGGAGACGGATCATTGAAGCGCGTCTATCCCTTATACGAAAGAGTTACCCCGAATCTTGCCCGTAACGAGAACTCCCTGAATGCGCAGAGAGCCGAAGAAATGAGAGGCAAATTCAAAACCCTTTTTCCGGGGATGGGATATGAAAACAGGACTGGATGGATCATCTTGACTACCTTTGGATCCCTTCACCGCCTTTTCCAAAAAAAGAAGCACATCCCCAAGATAGCTGCTGTTTTCGTCGATGAAGGATCGCAAGTTGGCGATTTAGATATGGTTATGATGTTCTATATTCTTGCAGGTCCCCAGTTCGATATTCCGCAATCTTTTGTTCTCTCCATATACGGTGACCCGTACCAACAACCACCAGTTGTGAAGGGGAGGCCAACTTTTTTCTCTCACTTGTACGGAATGTCTCCCCTAGAGAGAATGATCCCAAGAAGGTCCAGTGTTTCCATTCAAGGCGATGATCAAGTCACCAACGCCTTGTTGGACATCCAATACCGGATGAATCCGGCAATAAGCCACCTTTCCAATATCATTGCAAGAAGGCAAGTGAGATCAGGTGCATGCAATTGGAAGATCCGTTCTACCCACTGAAGGGCGCGTAGCCCTACATGTGAATCAAGTGACGGCTTCTGACACTTCGGCACTAGACAAAAGCTTGTTGGCTCATCCAGTAGTATTTTTGGACCCCTACTCACGAAGGGGTCTGTCGTTTGTTGAGCGTCACAGTCGTGAAGAGTCGGTTCGAGAAGCTATTATTGTCTCTCGCATTATCAAAACTCTATCTAAGGAGCCTGGTTTCCGAGACGAGATGTGCTACTGTTTGAGTATTTACAAAAAACAATTGGAATGTCTCAAGAAGGTGGTTGGAGAGGAGTTACGGAAGGATAGAGGAGAATTCACTGTTTCCAACAACATCAAATTCTCAACGATTGCTGGCGTGCAAGGGGCAGAGGCCAAAGTAGTGATTTTTTCAGGAACAAGAAGAAGATCGGACCTTACGAGGCCGGCGCACCGGGGGGAAGGAATTGGCCTGGTTGGTGAAGTGAAGGCAATCTACGTGATGCTGACGAGGGCAAGTTGTCACTTGTACATAGTTGGAGACAGCGAGCTACTATCTTTTTGCAGTCCATATTGGTATAATATCGTACATTTTTCCAAGTCGGAAAGGTCTGTAGAAAATGTACATTAGCGATCTTAAAGCAAAGATTTGCAATTGCCATCAATTTCACCTAAAAGTAACTGAAAGGACAACAGCGGTACTGAGGTAGCATGAGAGCAATAAGACAGAAAAGTACAAGCGATCCTCCAATTACAAGTCTACACATTCGCAACCGCACATGTCCGAGTCCTAGTACTACTGCACACGCCCTCGTACGCCGAAAAGCGTGATAGAAATCTCAATTAGGTGAGGTAAAGGAACGAAAAAATCCACACAATCTACTGATGCAGATCAGCTCCGCAATAAACGAGTACACAAGCCTAACAATCGACAACCGTAGACCAATGAGGGAAGTAACAGCGTTCTCACCCTGGGAGGTCGTGTGTTATTTGAAAAAATGTGAAATACACGTGTCAAGAAAACGCGCAAATTAGAAAACGCACAATTGGGCCCTCATTGTCCTCAAAAAAGGTGCGAATATATACAGCAACTCTGCAACTCTCATGATCTCCCCGTTTGTACACAGCACAAGTGTTATTTGAAAAAATGTGAAAAACGCGTGTCAAGAAAACGCGCAAATCAGAAAATGCACAAATGGGCCCTCCATTGTCCTCAAAAAAGGTGCGAATATATACAGCAACTCTGCAACTCTCATGATTCCCCGTTTGTACACAGCACGGGTGTTATTTGAAAAAGTGTGAAATACACGTGTCGAGAAGACGCGCAAATTAGCTCCTATACGAAACTTACTTATTGAACAAAAGTAATGTTGCGATGTGCAGGGACACTTTTATCCCTGGTTGATTACAAGTACAGAGGACTCCCAACCTTTCCATTACTCACAGTAAACCAACCCAACTTCTTCTTTCCATTATTCGCAGTAAACCGACCGACCCAATTTCCCCCTCTTATCTCTATAAAAGGAAAAATTCGAATCAGTGATCACCATTAGAAGGATCTGGACAACTATATTGGGTGAATGACTACTTGGCACAATGCCACGTTTTACCGATCTTATTTCTTCCTTTTTGAGGGATGCTCGCATTGAGATGACCTGCGACACAGCATGCTCTTTCTGCTCTCATCTGAGCGAAGAAGAATCCATTGAGAGGGGATGGGAGATTTTTCTCCAACATGCAAGGCAAGCTGAGTGTACGGCTGCGAAGCGAACCCAGGCGTTAACGCACGGGAGCTTGGTATCAATACGAGATATTTGTTTTCGATGTCAGACTAGTGTTAATACGGTGCAATGTGCCTATGAGGAGATGTCGGTGGAGAATATAAATGGTGTTGTAAATATTGATCCTCTGGGAGTTTGCACCTCCCGTGTGCGATGCGCCCTCCACCACTCCAGAAAGTTAAAGATACACTGTTTTGGAGATGTTCCGCAATATTCCGTTGTAAAAACATCGGTGGCATTGAATAGCGAGAATCGTTTCCTTCCACTGAGATTTTATCGTCGTACGAACGAAGAACGATTTCCTGTGGGCTATGTGGACGACCCGGCATGTACATTTCTGGATTCATTTATATATGTTGCGAACCCCTGCTATTCGGAGAGCTGGGCTGGTGGGGTGACGACAAGAGTATGGGAACATGAAGATTTGGAGAATAATTTGACAATCTTAGTTCGTGCCGATGGATATGAGAAGGATCAGCGAATGTGGACATTGAAAGAGGTCTCCGAAAGTAAACCGTTCATAACGCCGAGTGGCCCTTTTAAAATCGCATCTGCGATGTGTGTTCGGGGACGTCGGTGGGATTTTCATGACCTGATTTTATTTCCCCCACAAAAAGACAAGCAAAGTGAAAGAGCAGATGGTGCGGAAGGACTTGTGGTTCGTCGCAATAGAAGGCGAAGGGTGACATACTCCGTAAATGAAGTCTTGGGTGCAGCTGCGGAAGAAGAAAACAATGAAAATCCGGGACGAGACGGGTTCGGGGAGGAGACGGGAAATGGAGGATATGGGAGAGCGAGTAGAGATGAGGTCGATGTTGGACACGAGGTAGAGAATGAAGAGGGGACGGACGCGCAAGAAGAGGGGGAGAGGGCTCGAATTGCTGCTCTGAATAACTCACATCCAGTCAGTCTTCAGGGAAACATTCCAATTCCCCTGACCGATACAGAAAGTCCTCCAGACTTCCTTGGAAAGAAACTTACGTCTAAAATTCCATTCCTGTTTGCGTCTTTGCCGTATTTGCTGGAAATTAGGTATCGAAATCACCACTACGATGAAACGGAGAGGGTTGGTAGAGTTAGTCTTGTGGAAGCACGAAGAACGCTTCAAAGGGCTAATACTGGTATCTTTGTTTCGGGTCTTCGAAGTTCAGAGTTGCTGCGAATGGGCCTGAGCAAGGACGCGATTGACAAGCCTGAGTTTTCATCTCTAAAACTGTTTTGCGATGTCGATTCGATGGATGTTGTGACACATCCATGGGGTGGAATGGTTTTCCGTGGGGGATTGATGAAAATATACTCTCAGTTTAAGGGTGGGACAGGGACAAAAGACGCAATTTCCCAGCTAAATGATAAGAATGATTTGACACTGCTAAAACCATGTGATGAGTTCACATACCCTGGTATTTATTTTGTTTATATGAAAGGTGGCCGGAAACAACACATACCGAGGACAGAAGAAGATTTGGATCCAATTGGACTGAAGATGTTTGAAATGAAATCAAATCTGTGCATGGAGAACCTCATTGTGCGAGCTATTATCCCTACGTGGAGCATAAGTATGGCTTCTGTTGGACAAGGATCATTGTTAAAGTTATTTGCAAAGTATTTGAAGGATGGAGGAGCTGATAATGTGTATTCGGAAAATTGTGGTCTAAGTAACCGACAGCTCGCGGAGCGTTTCTTTTGGTATTTGATCCGGGAGATGCTTTTCTTTTCTTTGTCTTTGTTCTCGAGAAATGTTTGCTACCCCATATCGAGGGATTCATTGCCTTGCTGTGCGATTCCTACAGAAACAAATGGGTGCCGACATGATCGACAAGCGGGCTTGGGATCAAATTTTAGAGGCGGAGTAGTTGTGGAGAGCGAGGAGATGATGATATGTTTTCAGATTCTCTGCCGCTTTTTCAGGGCATTGGAAGATCACGCTGAAGTCCCTGTTGAGCAGCGATCATTTCCAGTCACTGAAAATGATGAGAATCGATACGAGGTTGGGAGCGAGCTACTGGATCGGATTGAAGATGCATCATTGCGGGAATGTCTCCAATCGGACTTAGGGGATATTTTCTGTGCTGAATACTTTGAAGACAATGTGTGGAATGGCATGAAAGTACTGAACGGAATTTTAGTGTTGCAAAGCGATGAAAGCAGAAGGGGAAGGAAGGCTCTTCCAGATGCAGAATCTAACGCGGGCTGTCTTTCCCGAGGACACATGGTTCTAGAAGACCTTCTGATTTTGGCACCTGTTGTATTCCGCATGGTTCGCCATGGCATGAAGCGTAGTTTTCACACTTCAGAAAGCGGCGAGGCAATTAAGAATCTACTTGCCGAGGAGTTCTCCTTGGACATGATTCAAGACGGGGTGATAGATGTGGCGTATAATCTAGAAGGTCCTCGGAACAGTGGAGTAGCGGTCGTGCTACCGGCATGGACAGTCCAGAAAACAAAACTACTTTTTCCGGTTGAAGAGTCCAGTAGATCTCTACGGAGCCTCCGCGGAACCGTGTACACCGCGCGGGGATATCCGGAGACGCTAGGTTTAAGTACAGGCAGAGGTCGAGCGGGGGTTCCAAGCACTGGGTTGCAAGAAGAAGGAATTCGAAAACTGAAGGCCTATTCGACAAACAGGTCTATGGAATCCAACCGTGGGCAAACGGTCTATGATGGAGCTGGAAATGCGCTGAAAGGTGCTATGCGTAATATATCGGCACTAATTTACGAGTGGAAGTGTTTGCGGGGCTGTAGGGATAGTCGGGAGAAGGTTAAAGTGAAAAAACGTGAGGCGCAGCGTATGAGTTTCTTTGAGACCTTGCTGCATGACGCGGAGCGACGCGAGTTAGCTGTTAGAGATGAAGACACGTTTGGAGTCCGAATAGAACTGACGGAGGCTTTCAAAGGCGGGGTAGAAAGCCTTGATGCCGCCGTACATTTACTCCGGATGCAAGAGAAGAAAATGGAGATGACCGAGATGGAGTTTGAACGATGCTTCGTAGGTCATCCAGAGCAGTGGCCTTGGTTTTTGAACATTCCGAATCAGGATTTTAGATACCACAAAGCACGAGGTCTTTTTGATATATCGCTTATACCGGTTACTTTGGTTCCATGCAAGGATTTCATACAGTTCAATGCGACTGTAGAAAAGGAACTTCTCATGACAGCGTATGCATGGTACAAGCTGAGCCGTGCGTGGGTTGCGCAGCACACACTTCCTGATATTGATGGACGCACCGAAATGTATCTACACTTTCTCCGAGAACTTCCGCATGGTAAGTCTATATCTTTTGGCATGCTTGCGTGTAGGGCGTTTCTATCAAGTGCAAACATGTTTGTTCACTCCATATCTTGTATGGAGGAAGACATTTCCCCCCAAATGCCCAGCTTTGTTGAGTCTGCGCTTGGGTTAGACATTTCATATTATGAGTCTGGTATTCCCCAAGTGATAACCTCTCGGCTTATAGCGAATGGGGGACCACTTAAGTGGGTGATGGATAATAGGATTTCAGGATCAGGGACGCTTCTCACTTCCTTGTATGAGAGCCCTAGATCGGTAGAGCAGGCTGCCCATGATCTAGATTCCGAGCTTGAAATACCGGACCGGCTCTCTTTTGAATGCAGACGAGAAGCTCATGGATACTCAATGCAAGTTATGGGTCCAGCGTTTCAAAAAGGCATTACCGCGGATATGCTTCAACGAAGGGCATTTGACGATATCTTACATAGTATTTTCTTTATTCCGTCTAAGCACGAAGCCAAAAAGACGATGTGGGCATGGCATTTGCTGCATTTGTAAGCGCTTAAGCGACTGCACTAACGAGTTGAGAAAGAACTTTGGCATATCAACGAATAATCATGGACTTAATTCTGTGCTCCGCAGAGAGCATTCATGGCGCATGAAGCCACAAATATCTGTTGAGGACTGTGAAGAACTTGGTAATATGGCAGAGAAAGGAGCTGGATGGCAACCAGAGTTCAGGTTCGACGTTTGTGGAGTTGAGGAAGAGGAGGAAGAGCTAACGTTCCTCGCGCGAATGAACGGACTGCTAAGCTTTTACGGAGGGAACACAGTAGGGCGTACATGCCTTGCTGAATTGGGGGGATGGAGTATGGGAACGAATTGACGGATGAAATGGGACGGGTGAATGTCGACAGGTTTTTGCAAATGTTGTGGCGAAGGTGCCAGATTGTTCAGGAGGAGGAGCACATCGAGACGTCGGAGTGGAAATGTATCCTTTGCTTACGCTCTGTGGGGAAGCTTGCTGTTGAGAATGGGAGTGCTGAAGTCATTCATTTTGAGGATGAGGTAATGTGGACTGTACCATTCAAGGACATGTTTGAAAAAGACTTTCCAACGATGATGAGAGGATGTTTGGAGAGTGCGGGGTTTATGAATCTCAGTCCCCTCTTAACGCCATCATATTTGGGGTGCGAGAAGCGTCGAATTTGGAGCACAACACCAATCTTTTCATATCTGCAAGATGATGGAAGAGCGCTTACAGCATTCCGGCGTCTTGACGAAGACGATGAAAGAGCGAATGGTGGGATGATGATATTTAGAAGGAGCTTTGTGAGCTGCCTGCGATTCATCATGACGTACAAGATGGAATTGGAGCAGGTTATGGAGTATGAGAGAGATGAAGATCTGAACGAACAAAGACAGGTACAACTGGAAATGGAACAACTGTCGAATTTATTCTGGAAGAGGGAAGTTGTACAAGAGCTCGCACTCATGTCTTTGCATGAGAAGCGCAAAGACGCGAGGTTCACATCACTTTCCAAGGAGTCTTTCGATTACTGCATTCTAGTTCTAGAATGCTTGATAAACATCCGGAGGGAACTTAGGGACGAAGGAATAGCAGCTGTGATGGGCGAAAGCGGTGATATGAGAAGCGTGAAGGAGGGCGGAGGAGAACCTGCAGCGGCCGATGAGTTTGTAAATACATTTCCACCAGTTGCGGAATGGTTTAAGAGACCATGGAAGTCTCTGAATTATCCAAAATCAACAATTACGAGAGAGGGTAGGGTAACCAAGAAGGTAGTTGTTCGTCAAAGTTCTTTACTGCTGTTTGAAAGCGGACTAGTTTTCAAAACCGTGCTACCATCAAGAGCTGCTCGCAAGGGGATATCACATGCCGATATCAGGAACAAATCTGTGGGAGAAATATACGCACAATATCGAGAAGTAAGCGCCCGTGGGGTTATTGGATCCCATAGTATGTGGAGACTGGTACCGGATAGCGTTATTCTTAGAACCCTTGAACAAGCTTGTCAGAAGGGGATGAGAGCCAGTAATATATCTTCACAAGAGCGAAGTCAGTAAGGTAAGGTTATCTACCCTCAGAATAATTGTAATCCCAATACTTTTTTTCATGATAAAATTCGATAGTATCCATGAGTTCCACTCTTGTCACATTGGTGGTGATTACCTCAGCTGTTTCAATGTCAAGAACAGTTCGGCATTTTTTGTCCATGTAGGTCAAAATCATGTTCCGGATCTCCCCTACACGACATGTTTCTGTCTCCTTGTTAACAGTAGTGCTGGAGACTGTGCATTCCTCACTTGGCAGATTATCCTTTTCACTGGCTCACGAATGACGGGACGGGACTTAAAAGGTAGCGACGGACTTATGGTGCTTGTTCTTCGTTGCGTTGAAGAAGTCTTTTTGTCAATCTGCGGTACTGACCTCCAGCTTCGATCAGAAAAGGAGGGAAGCGTTCCACCAATTGCAATTGTCCTGCATGGATCGGGCATGACTGCATGTCTCCTTGCTCTTCTACATGGGCGGTGTAGGTCTCCTATAAAGTTCGAACATTACCGAGACTGCTTGCGCTGCGCCTGTCATTGAATCTTTTGTACCTATCTCCTACCTACTGACCTTTTCCCACGACCGCTTCCCGGAAGAGATATGTCGGTCTTCCCTCTCTCTCTTATGCTCCACCACCTGCAGCTGTCCTCACCGCTTACTGCTACGGCTCTTTTCGAGTGTTGCTCCTCGCTGCTCTCCGATGAAACGCTACAGTCTGCGATCACACCTGATATGAAATCATGCTATCGAAGTCTGGCAGGCTGCTCCTGTCCGCATTAGCACCCGACTGAACTAGGTTCCTCTCCGAACGCACATCCCACTCCTCCTCTGTTCTCTCTTCGCCCCTCATCCCACCGCAGTACGTACATGCTATCCTCTGCGAGGAAGGGCGAAATGGCTCTCCGTCTCTACATCGCACTATTCCCTGGATATACTCGAAGTGTACTCTGATTTCCGTGCTCGGCCGATGTTGCAGCCGACATATATCCAAGCGCGCAACACTCTCTGACACGGAAATACATAGACTGCATGAGTTGTCGACATTACGTACTCCGCAACGATATCGACCACTTCTGTAATGAAGGTGTGATTTTGTTCTCGTCGAGTATCGGCTCCTCTACCAGATTCCCATATTATCTACGTATTTGGCGTCCCTGCGTGACGTTTGGACACATAAATTCACACTACCTTTGGGCTTCACAGTGCTGATACTGCCATCGAGATCACTGCTGCCCACTCTCCACTCGCCGACACATATTTCAAGTACGCTTGCCGCAGACACTGCCGCGACACTAGCAGACCGCGAGAGACCTTACAATTACGGCAGATACAGCGACCCAAACGATTTCATCCTCTCCCTTGTCGGGATTTAGATGTATGACGCCTTGCGCAATACCGAGGAAAGTACCGTCGCTGTGTCGTTTTCTGAACATGGTATACGCACGCAACATGCCATCGTTGGTATTGCCTGTAGCCGCCGCACAAAACATCCCTAGCCAAGAAGGTATGAAACAGGGGGAGCCTGCAAGAATGCTATTGTTTTCTCTTGCAGTGCATCCAATTGTAAAGGAAATTGCTTAGCAGACGCAGCTCGATCAACACAAATGGTGTGCGGACGACCGCATCGTCATTGGCACCCATACAGAGCTCGAAAAGGAAGTCGACATCCTCAGCTCCAGAGAACCTGCCAATGTCGTAAATCTGAAACACACAAAACCCCGTTTGTTCTGGTCGCGCAGACTCGATAACTGCACATCGCCATTATTCCACGAAAGCATCACCTTTAATGATCAATACTCAAGAGACCGCTAGCGCCATACAGCGCAGGGCCTGGGACTACACAACAGGGGCCAAATCTAAAGGTTGGAGCGAATAATTCTCCGTGGCAACAACGGTACCATACTTGCTGGCGAGAAAGTGGGCGACTTAATACATAACTTGATCAAACCCGGGTCCAATGCAACCATAGACACCAACAACCACAGGGAAGGTCCAGTCCGTAGTATTCGCATAAAGTATGGTAATGGTGGCGTTTCTTCTGATTTTTTTGGAGATATGGCCATGTGGAGGACAAGAACGAAACCCGGATGAGGTCGGACTGATGACAGAGACACCAAAGGCCTGCGGGCTGACAGCGAACTCAAAGGCACCCCGATTGGGTCGTCGCAGTTTATGGAAGATTTTGTCAACGGGAAAACCAGAAGCTACAAGCACACATTGTCGCTGATTGACCTTATCGGAGACGCATCCTCTTGTAAGCTCCAACGTGTGGTGAAGCTAACTCTACAGAGTGTGACCACTGCCATTACAATGACATACGACGACGACCAACTTTAAATTTTCGCAATCTCTAACAAAGTACCGATGACTGATGCTGTTCAACAGCAGGTATCCTTACCTCTCCGCGACTGCGTTCACGAATATACAGCTATATCAACGCTCAATTTCACAGCATATGCTTAATTTACATCGAGCTGCTGTGGAGCCCTGAGGACAGTGGTGAGACTGAACACCGATACGCTGAAGCGTATACACACATTAATGAGTTTGTCCGACGGCTCCCTGCTTCCGTTACTAATGATGGTAGTGTTCTGGAAGCACTGACAGCGGCAAGCAGCCTCGCAGTCAAGGCCGATAGTACACACAACAATCTGTATTGGGCCCGGTGCGAGTCGGCAGCAGAGTTCCTGTGGCAGGACCATAAATGGACGAGGTTGCCAAACCCCATATCACAATAAGAAGCAGATATTGGGCGAAGAATTCAACGTCATGCATACTTGGAAACGCTGGCAGGGGCCTTCCTCACCGCACTCCACTGTAGTGAACCGATCGTCCAACTAGATGTGGACAATGACGCTACGGTGTCACATAGGAGTTCGCGAGTTTGACGACACCGCACCGATGCAATGCGCTGAATACTATAGGCCCATGGATTTATTAGGGGACCATGCAACACACCTTTGTAAACAAAGGTATCTGGTGGACCAACCTGCATGCAGCAGTTGTGAGAGTAATTGGGAGAGATCTGTTTAAAGCGGCAGGAATTGGCGTCCAATATGAGGTCAAATACCTTCTCCCTGGACTGAATGCGCGACCGCAGATGGTATGGTGCACCCGTGATCTGACACATTGAAAACCCCGACTCTTCTACCAGTGGGCTACGACATCACCGTATCGCCACTCCAGGAGGGCAATATGTAAATGGGAGGACGAAAAGCGCGAGCCGTTGCTAACGCAACGGACAAGCGAGACAAGCGAAAAAGGGACCTACTCACGAAAATGATTGCCACGTCTGGCGACGTCCTGCCTGGAAGATCAAGATTAGGATGAGAAATACGCGCAACTATCACGTTGCGCAGCCGATATTCTACGGGGGGGGGTGGAAGAAACGCTTATACCACAAACCAAGCTACGCTTTTTCGTCAACAAGGGCGGCATCAGTAATTTGTCGTGCCCCGCGACACGCAGAAGGTAGTCACCCTATTAACTTTGTAGCGACTTCAAGTGTTGCACATACATATTACGGTGATAAAAGTATATGACGACGATGGTTTAGGGGTTACTGTACATGCACCGTACTCGGTCGCACTGCCCCTAACCGAAACCATCGCAGAGGCATGCTACGCTGGCTCTGTTCTCTCCTCCTTCTCGGTGATTGCTTCGACGTCTCACTCTTGATCTCAACGCCTCTCGCATATATCCGGGCCAAATACAGCCTCCCCGACAGTTCTCCCCCCCCGCCGTCATTGCTGGCCTCCGCGCCTCTTCTTCCCCCGGCCTGTCTGACTTCCAGACAACCACTACTACTGAGATCACAAAGGCGCTTCGCGCCAAACTTCTATCTTCCGTCGACCTCTCCTCCTCCGAAGGCTCCCGGCCACTCCGCCGCCTAGCTTCCGTTGCTTCTTCCCACTCCTCCCGTCCCTTTCACAACCTCCCGCAGAGCCATCTCGGTACCCGGGCCGCTCCTGAAGTTTGGCGAACCATTGTTTGCCTCCATCTTGGTGTCCCCATATTCTCTGGCACACAACCCTGCACCTATTGCGCCGCCGCCAACTTCCGCACTGTCCCACCCTGGATTCCTACGGACACCATGCCTTTGTCTGTACCTAGGCCGACGGCTCCAATCGGCGCCACAAATTGTGTTCGCGACCGCCTCATTTCCGAGGTATCACGCTTATCAATTGGGATTCGCCCTGTCCGGGAATGGACCTTCCTGCAAGGCTTTCCCGACCCTCCAACTCTCGCCGCCGCCTCGACATCTACATCGATGTTGTCCACTTCTCTCCCGTCTCGCGGGGCTACGATGTCACTGTCATCAGTCCCTACTCCGCTCCATGTGCCCGAAAGTGGATTCACACGGCCCTAACTGCCCTTCCTACATCTGAGCGCGAGAAATCTCTCCGCTATGGCCACCTCTGCGCCGAATTACGTATCGACTTCCACCCGATGGCTGTAGATATATACGGGTCTGCCGGTACCGGTGCCGAACGAGGTTTGTCCAGAATTGCTGAGTATATTGCTCTACGGAAAGGCAGTAGCCCTGCCTTCGAGGGCGATCGCTTGTTCACGATTATCAGGTCGCCCATACAACAACGAACTTATGTCGCGATCAACTGACGACAACTCAAACGCTTCCGGCTCTGATAGAATTTTCACCTTTTGAGGGCTGCTAGCCCTTTCTTTCCTGCTTGGTAAACTCTTCTTCTACTGTATCGTACTGTACATACTCCATACTGTACGGTACTGTACAACCTCCCTACTGTATAATACTTTATAGTACTGTACTGTACTGTACAATCTCCCTACTGTATAATACTGTGGATTCAGAGTGGCAATAGAAGGCGTCGTACGCTGATTGTGTATGTTGGAAGAAGGGAGCCGGCGCCGGCGCAGACGAAGGTTGCATGCGAACCGGCTATGGGCTGCGGTGTCGGGCCACACGTACTAGGAAGTGGTGAGGAACATGGGAAAACGTCGCACCACGTGTTTTTCGAAAAATTGTAAATTACACGTGGCATAGATGCTCTCTCTGAAATGGATTTTGGGATCACTGATGTGGCGCAGTCCTGTAATCTGGTTATTAAATTAGAAAATCACTTTACCCGCTATGGCTCATCTGAAAGTAGAAGGAACGCAAATAGCGGAGATATCGTTTGAACATAAGTCTGTGAACCTTGTTTTCATTAACTCATCTCTAGAAACATGCATTGGGGCTGGTGTGATAAGGTCTCAGAGCTACCAGTGGACGAGAAAGGCATGGTGCGATAATGTTGCAAAAGAAGTGGACGCCAATCGTCAGAAAACCCTAGTACGCCAAGGTTTAAAGAACCTATCTTCGTTCCTTGATATTCATAAACTAGTGAAAACGACCATAGTGGTGAAAAGATAAATAAATTTTATTCTGTTTCTGTGCTACTCATCTACTACTTTCCATAGCATTGATAATCCCAGTAGCCCCTCTGCCTCGAAACATTGTCGCAGCGGGCCGGCAAGTTTCCGAGACGGACCAAGGCGGTGGTTCGTCCAAAGCGCAGCCTCCTGGGGCGACATCAAGGGGTTACTAACAGGACTAAAAGAGCATGGGAGCTTATGGAACGATGTTTTCACAAGGAAACTCGTCTGCCGACCCAGTGGTCGGCTGGCATCCCAGTATGAAGAGGACTGTCCTGCTGGGAGAGGAATAACAGATGCGTTTTGCAGCGTCATTCGGACTCTTTTCAAACAATTAGGCCCAAACTTATTCGCCTCCAACGATTCATCCCTCCCAGAAGTGACCGTGATCTCATATTGAAGGAACGACTCTGTGTGCGAGAGAATCATGATATCATGGTCATTATCTTCCTTCTTGACCTTTTCCGACAGCAAAATGAGATAGACCTCCGAGCGAAATGGATGTGTTTCACAGAGGACTTCTTTCAGATAATCGAACGATAGCTTTTCCTGATCGTAAAGGCAATTGAGGAAAGCACCTAAATCTACTGGTTTCGATAAAGACCATCATATCCAGCAAATGAATGGTGCAGATTCATCAATAGCTTGGTCATCTCCATTTTCTGCTTCCACTTGTTGGTAAAGTGCATTCTGCGCATCCCAGGGAAGCTTCATGACGCGTTAGAGCTCTTGAAGGCATGCAGCTTGGTGGAGAATGAGGCATCCCATCCAAGTTTTCCCCAGATCCACTCCCCGAAAGGAATGGAAGAATGGATGTAGCAGCTCCCACGAAACCTTCCATTCAGTATCCGATCTATTTGATTCCCCATTCGTATCCCTTAATATTCCAGTGGGTACAGGAATCTCCCTAAATGGGAATTTCGCAGAGAGGCAGCGGTTATTGTCGCTTTTATGCGAGTCCATATCCACGGCTGCCGACGTCCCATCTGGAAGAAGAAGATTGATTGTACCTTCCTTCACAAAAATGTGGCAATTCACAACTGTCGGAGCTTCAGAAGGACCTGTCTTGTAATAAACAAGCATCAATTCGGGTAGGCAGCTGTGGGTGAGTAATAGACGAATGTCGTCCCTTAATACCGCATAAAGTGGCCATGTGTTTCGAGTAAGACGAGTTCTGGAAGGATTGGAATAGTACAAAAGGATACCACATACAATGGAGCCAGCAAGTTCGGTGGTGATAAACATTGCTGCTAGCGTATAGGTTTCAGTAGGGGGTGAGTGAAAGGAAAGAGTGGGCGTGTGTTCTGTAAAAATTGTGGCAGGTCGGCCAAGATAAATGAGTGGGTGTGCCGATAAGAGTTGGAGGACGGGTAAGTGGGGGCGGGTATGGAAAGGTGGCCGGGGGTGTGAAAGAGCCGTTGATTAAGAATGGGGCGGGAAGAGAAGAGTGATGACGTTGACCTGTAAATTCTGCATAATTCTGAAAAATTCAGAACACACGTGTAAATCGAAAAAATTCAAATTACACGTGGACACACGTGGAAATTGAAAATAGATATATACCACGCCCATCCTTCCACTTGCCATACTGCGAGTCCCAGTCCCATCGCTACCAAAATCCATCCATCTACATTCACCCTCCTGCTTTACCATCCATCTTCCTGCTTTACCATCCATCTTCCTCCTCTACCATCCATTTTCCTCCTCTACCATCTATCTACATTCAGCCTCCTCCTTTACCATCTCCCCATGTTTTCCAAACTCACCAACATCTCTAACAGTAAGAGCTTGAGTGGCATTCTCTTCTTCAATGACGATAGTCGCACGATGATGGAGCCTGGCACCCCGCAAGCCCTTCTCCTTGCTGAATATCTCCCAAAAATTTACGTTGGCTCTGTACAGATCCCGTCGTGTTCTTCTCAAAGGGCAAAGAAATTCCCAATTCAATACCTGGTTTCGTCACTCGATCCCCTGAAAATGAACTCCGCCTAGTGGACACGACATCACGAACGGAGTACAGCTTGGATGTCCAGTGCTACGAGAACAAAAACTCTTTACTTAGTGACTATTCGGGAGAAAATGGATCGCGAAACTTCAAACTCAACCTTAATATGCTAAAAATTGAAAAATTCGAAGACGGCGACATTCGCCCCGGAAAGGAGGCAGCGATGATTTGGATAGGGACTCTTGCAGTGAGCCGCTTCGTTCTGACACGTGCATTTCTCACCGTGTGCGTATTGCCGAAGGCGAATCGTGATCAGCTGGATCGCAAACTGCCTATGAAAGGATGCAAGACGCAAAATCAATGGGTGATGTGGTATCCGTCCGCTACCTCTCGATCGCTCGTGAAGTGGATTGAGTTTCTTTCAAAGGGAAGGGGATATGACTCGAACGACCTGCTGAACATATTACCGTCCCTAGAAGGTTTCTACAGGTTCACGCTTCCCAGTCAGGGCCCTAAGGAGCTCATGAGAGTCGTTTTTGACGAAGAGCCCCTGGACTCAAATGGACTTCAAGCTTACGAAGTGGAGCAAGGATCCAGCCGATTCCTTCAAATCACGCTCCCCTTGAATATTGACGTTCCCAAGTCTTCCTCTCCGCCAGGGGCGTCAGTTTTCTCCTTTAATGAGGTTGTGGACTGCTTCGTGCTTCCCCTAAATCCTTTAATTTTTTTCTGGATGTCTCGGCCCATATCGATCCGCGGTGCATGGTTCTAATGCCTCCGATCGTTGGTTATCGTTCATGAAGAAGTTGAAAGTAGACCAAAGGGCAGCCAGCGTTGAGAGGAACGCTGTGGAAAACCTCCAACAAATCATATCATCTTTACCTGGGTTCATTATGGGGTCAAAAATCGGTTGGAATGAGAACGACCATTCCAAGCTGAAAGAAGTGTCGTCGAAAGCGCGTCCGGTCTCAGGGTCCACCGTTCCCAAAAGCAGTAAAGGAGCCAAAAATGACACTACGAATAGTTCGCGAGAAGTTTCTGCTGTTCATGAAGCGTCTAAGGAAAGTTTTTCCGAAAAAGGGACTACTAAGTCATCGGCACCCGCAAAATCTACTCTCAAGAAAATACGCCCCAAGAAGAGACCTTTCCAAAGAGACACAGCAGGTACCTCTGGCTCTCCTAAACTTAAACGGAGCAAAAAAGGTTCAGTTTCTAAGACCACAGATCAGAGGAAAAAGGAATCGCCACCGGGTGAGAGTGATGCCCAGTCAAGTATTAAAAAGTATTAGTGAAGCTTGCTGGAAAGTTAAACCTTCAAAAATCAAAATTAAAGCAGGCAAGAAATTGTTCAGAAGGAACCTGTGATGAAAACGAAAACCTCTAAACCCCAAGAGCCTCCTAAGGATAATAGGAGCAAATTCACCACTTTAGAGAGCTCCGAGAGCGATGAGAGTAGTTATATGGACTCTGACGAAGAAGTGGATCGTCTAATTGACGAAGAATTGAATAAGCTGTAACTGTTAGTTTTGTATTAAATTAATTTACTCTTCTTCTCTTCACTGCCCGATGTACATTCATTTCGGTATTTTGAACGACGTTTCTGTGTGTGAGAACTGTCATTCTATTCTCATTTCTGTCACAAAGTTTGGAGAAAGAAGTGATAAATCTATGTGCTGGGACTCCCTTTGAATGTGATAATGCCTGTTCCTCCCAAAAGTCTCTTCCACGCCGCGGTTCCCCGGATCGGACTGGACCGTAGAGGAATATTTCCGTAGCCTCCTCGAGGACGAATGCTTCAATAACTTGCGTTTTATACCTGAAACCCCAGTCCAGAAGGCCTTTGCGTTCATCTCTTGGTGCTCGTACCTCTAGACGGGCTAGAAACTCGGCTGTTGCTCCAACGATCATATCCCGTAATGATATGGGGATGTACGTAGATCCCTCTTCCTCCAAAAAAGCTAGTTTCGCCAGGTCATCCTCCTAGTTTCTTGCATGAAAGGTATGGACAAATAGAACCCTGCAATATGGGGATATACTTGTTCTAGATTACCTTCTTGCTCAGCCTTGATACCTCCAACCCACAAATGCTCAAGCCAAGACCTAAGACAACGTGGTTTTGCCGATGGATACCACACCCAGAACCTGTTCGAATTTCTCAAGCTTTTCCGCACTGGCGCCACAACAGGGTATATTTTTCGTACAGACTTTACTACCGCTAATGTCGATTGAACGAGTCGAAGAGCGAGACCGGCAATCCATTTTTCACACGGGCTCATCTCGCTCAACTTCTTCTTCGTAATTCTGGCAGATCCAATATTCTGGCCTGATAAAAACATTCCTTCCTGTGGAAGCCCAGATTTTTGCGATAAATGGACGAGATCCTTGGTCTCCTTGAAGAATGGATTTAGGCCAAGCCTCCAAACTCCCACCGGTGTAGTCAATGAGACGCATCCCGGGGCTTCATCAGCCCCTAAACCTCCACTCATGACAAATGGCGAATTTTCTGGAGTCACAGGACCCACCATCGTCACTTGGGGAAGTGTACCAAATTTGTGATACCTCTCCAAGTCGAATTTCACCCGCACAGCGTCTGGAAGACTTTGGTGTTGCTCAACCGATCCTGGGGAATCAGGATCGCTGTCGAAGAGGACGCAGACGGGAACTGTCTTTGCGGGTTGCCTCAGCGTAGCTGTAAAGAACATGTCCAAATTTGGAGGGAGAATATGTTAGGGAATAGCGATTTGAAATCAAACTGGGTCTGATGTAGTGGCTATTTATTGACACTCTTCAGCGGCGCAATGCATTTCCAATAGAGCAGAGGTATTGCGCGGGAAAGCACGTCGAGGAGTCTTCACCCGGCAGATTTACCGGGATAAGATAATTGCACCATGGGTAAAACCAAATCATTATACAGAGAGCCTTTTTGCCACGTGTAATTGGAAATTTTTTGAAATACACGTGTCCACAGGCACTAGAAAAGTAAGCTCTCTAACTGTTTACTGCACTGTAACTTAACATGAAAAACCTTTTTTCCAGTAAGAATTTCGGCCTTCCAAAACATATACCTTTCCAAAATGTAATGGAAACTGTCAGGAGAGCATATCTTTGCCGGTTACTCTTCCATTAAAAATGATATGCGACTTGGTATGGGCATAAAAAGGTAAATCAGGCAAAAGTTTCGGCGTTATGACGAAACTCTGTGGCGCATTCTCCTTTTCGGCATCCTCAAACATCATTCTCATTATTCTTCCCTCATTCACGTAATCCAGCCCTTGATTCAATTCATCCACAAACACAAATGGTGGCAACTTTAGGGGATTTTCGGGGTTTTTTGACAAAGATGGGAATGACTGGCGCGAGCATCTGCACAAGGGACTAAAAATGTTTTAATGTTGGCAAAACTCCGTCTCGAGCTCGTCTCCCACAAGGTCGCGGCACTTCCGATCAAGAAATTCCGGAATGATAGGACGACTAGTCTACGAATCAACCGTGAGAATGACGGAAGTTCCTGCAGATCCATGCTGGCGCTTCCTCTATCAGTTGCCCTCACTCCATCCTTCCCTCTTGCATCAAGCCTCTCAACTCATTTCCACCCACCTCACCCTCACCAAAGGCACTGACCACGTCACTTCCACTAAACTCCGTTGCTGTGCCGCAGCAGTAGAGTAGCCCAATGTCATCAAACACGTTGCCTTGGTTGCCGAAGAGCCACCTCAACAAGGAAACGTGCTGCTTCACTGCGCTAAGTGCTGCAGAAAAAATGCCTGAAACAGTTAGACAGCGATACCGACAACTCGATTGGGGACGACTGGACCCCTAATTTTGCCGTTTGGTACACAAAACCATTGATGTAACCCAGCGAAAGGATGATAGTCCAGGAGTTTTCAAGACCGCCACCGGTTAGGAGGTTTTTCTTACCATATCTCGTCACATAACCCCTGTTTACAGGGAGCCTTTTTGCCACGTGTAATTGGCAATTTTTTGGAATACACGTGTCATGGTGCTCTGAAAAATAAGCTCTTCTAACTTAACTGTTTGGTTGCGAGTTGTTTACCCTTTAGCACCTCCCCATTGCTTCGGATTACATTCTTTACTCCCAAGTTGATGACACGCTAAGTGAATGTGTAACTTGCTCCATAGTCTACTAGTAGTTCTACAGCACCACATATAGGACATTCGTAGCATTGTTTGGACTTCAACAGCCTTTCCAATAGCTTGGGGTACAACATCGGAACAACAAGGTGGTTCTTTTTTAGCGCTTTCGTTCCTTCTGAGTATATTTCCGTGAGCTGTGCGGGGTCCAGCTGCCGTTCGTAGACAACGCAACTGCCGTCACTGTTGTGGTTGAATTTAGAAGCTAGGCTATCGTCATGGAAAAAGAGCCAGTACAGCTTATCTGTTATACCGCTTACAAACAGCTCCCGCTGTTCAAACGGCGATAGGCGATGCTTGTGATCCTTGACGCCACTCTCTGAGTCAACTAAATATGCCTGCCCAAGAACCAATGGCAAAGGCCTTTCCCCACGCTGGATTATTTCCCTGGCCTGCTCCTTCGAAATGAAAGCGCCAAGTTCCACCGGAGTTCCATCATCGTTGAACCTCTTGTAACAGTCTGACTCTGATGTAGGGGTGTTCTTACTTAGAAAAATGCTTACATGTGCCTTCAAACCAATTTCGGAAATCACTCTATCCGACTGATGCAGTGTCATCAGAAAAGGAACAGAAACAGATCTGTCAAGGTTATCTCTTTCAGGATGGCGGTTGAAAGCACCTTCATTATGTTTTCCAAGGACCGAATGACCACCACAATGGCACTTCTTCAGGACAATGATCTCAACGCCTCGAAGACCCCAATTGATGTCGACCTCCGGCCATCGAACACCCATGCCATGACCTTTCGGAAAACTGTCGGAGATGATGGACGGGTCACGGTGAGAAATTCCTTGAGAACCTCCGTATCCTCGCCGGTGACGTCGAGAATTTTATAACGAGGGAATCTCTGCATGATTTTGCTAAACTCCAATTTGAGAAATGCGTGAAGGTCACTTTCTAAACCCTCGGAGCTCAACGACTGAATTTTAAGCGATGTTTGGATCTCAGGGATATTAGCGTAAACCAAAAAGTGGCAGATGCATGTCGAAGCAATATTCGACAAAGACCCATCGAACTCTGGCGAGACAACGATCGTCTGAGAGTATAATTTAAGCTTTCCATTTCCAAATGACTTCTCAGGAGACATAACGGCAGTCTCGTTCATTATTATGGCATACTCCATGTTATAGTTCTTAAGGAAAATCTCTTCAAGTACTTCGGAGACAGTATGTCCGTAGCAGTTATCATAGGACTTGAAGAAGCCAATCCATTTCGCTCCATTGTGGAGAGGTTCCGGCTCGATTTCGAGAATTCTCTCTTCATGCTGCGATACCTGAACGATTTCGATTTGTTGTAGGTATTTATCAGCCAGCTCGAGACAGTTTGAGGCGCACGCAATTTTGCGTCGAACTTCTGGATCAATACGTCCACATGAACTCGACGGTTGAGGGGTAGGCTCAGATGCCCGTTTTCCCGGGAAGTTCTTTCGTTTGGCCTTTTGCGAGGGGACCTGTTCGCGCTGCGTCTTGACCTCATTACTGCGATGGGAATCGCAGAAGTCCCTTTTAGAGCGAAGCCTTTCGCTACTCCGAGTCTTTCTAACACTTAAATGAGTATTTTCTCGGTGCCTGCGGGCGCTTGAAGGCAGAATCATAATTGCAGCATCGTCTTCGGTTCGGTCTGCAACCTCTTCATCAGCTTCCTCACGTGCTGGCATATGCATCTTCACTTTCTCCACGTTCCGAACATCAAGACACTCTCGTCCGTGCTTCCAACGCTATCATCAGATATTTGAAGAATCTTTTCCCTCCCCATAACTTCTTTTGACGTAAGATGTACCACCTTTGCGACCGAGGCGCGTTTCTCCCTTACTTTCAAAATAGGTTCCACCACCTCGAGCTTTGGATTGGTATCCACGGTGTTTTGGGGGATCGGAGCAACAATGACGTTGGGACTACTCCCTTGGTATGTATTCGGAGATCGTTTCGGTGATTTCGTCAGCAGCCTCTTGAGATTTCCCCTCAACAATTACGTCAGATACGTCACTTTCGACTCGCATTTTCTTTTTTGGAGGGGATGTTGCTTCATCTGGCTTCTTTGTGCCCTTCCCAATTTTCATGCCACGAGCTGGTGAGGAAAGACGAGACTGGATGGAGTCGAATAGATGTTTTGCTGGTGCAAGATCTTCACAAGCAAATTCGACCGAACCCACACCCTGCAACACCTCGCGAAATTTAGAATGAGCTTGTTCCAAATCTTGATCAAATGGGGCAGTGGAAGAAATCGAAGTCACAAAAAGCGCCCAAAACATTTTCTGTGCATCTGATAGACTGTTGTTTTCGGCTTTCCATCTCGGTAGTATATCCAGCATAGCGATCGTAATGCTGCTGGATACCCTTTCAAGAACTCCCGCGGCGCTTAAGGAGCCATTTTTCTTGTGAACCTGCCGGTAGACAACAACAATAGCGGCGAACACAAATCCTTGCATAGCCAACATCAAACGGGAATGAGAATACATAGAAGCTGCGTGAAGAGATGAGCAAAGTGCGCTCTTTCTTCCCCTTCGCATCATCGTCAATCTGATGGTACCAGGCGAAAAAGCATGCAAAAGAGTCCATAGCATTCTGTTTCCCCTGTCCATGATGTTAGATAGCGAGAAGAGGCCCAAAGAGCGCCAACGCTGGATCACTCTCTGTGAAAGGGGAGTAATGCAGGCATTCAAATGCTTCAGAACGGATACCTGTTTCTTCGACAACCTCATCGCAGAATGTAATTGCTTGGACTTCTGGCCTCTCATACAGATCAACTCGTCGAGAAAGCACGGAACTGACGATTTCGCAATGCGAGATGCGTTGTAAGACATCACTAAGGCCTGGCTTGTAGGTATATTGAGGAAAACATCAAAGTACAAGTACGTTTCCAGTATGTCATCCCGATCGGAGAAGGCCTGAACAATGCTCCTGTGTCGGTGACGGCCATCAATAAAAATGAATTCTTTCAGATCCGACTCGGCGTCCGCTTGTGAGGTGCATAGATCTATGGATGGAAGTGCTTCTAATTCCCTGGCGCTCAAGTTCCAAACCATTCCCTTCATAGAGCCGGGCGCGACATCGTTGAAGTGAGCTCTATGCGAAGTCTTGATTCCCATGATAAATGTTCCTCTCTTCGCTTGGTCAAAACCAAAACTTTTCATGTCCTCCGCAATAACTTCGACAGTGGCATTATCGACAGGACGAAGAGCCTTCTCTGACATCGCATCGGAGATGATGTTGAGCTGCTTGATGCTAAAACAGGCACGGAACATTTGCGCCATTTGGAAGAGAGATGTTTAGAGAGGTATGCAACGAGTTAAGTTAGTAGAGAAATATAATCTGTTGATTCTGATATAGGTGCGGGTGGGGTGAGGTGCAGGGTAGATATGTTTTGGAGAGGGAGAAGGAAGAGACGGAAGAAAAACGTTGGACTTTAAGTACCCAAATTAATTGCAAGCGCAGAATCAAATCAAAGCAAATAGTAACTGACTATTGATTTTACAGTTGTAATTCTAAAAATTGTGATATACACGTGGCAACTGAAATCAAATGAAACCCAAATTGAAAACCCCTAAATCCAAGAAATATGTGCAGCCTGCTCTGAACTCTCTCCATTGCAACCCGCCAGCTCCTGGCCGTTTTATTTAGACGTTATGAACATGTTTTTGGAAGTAGAACCGAAAATTACACACTACGAATCCCCGCCGTATATGATGGACGTTATGGTCATTTTTATGTAAACAGAACCGGGAAAGACTTTGTATTTCACAGAAAGTCGTTGTTGTCCAAAACCTCTTTTGCATGGTGAAATCATGTCAGATAGAAATATGTCCGGATGATCTTCGCTGCCATTTATTTCAAAAACAATATACAGAAATGACGGCTCGCTCCAAATTCTCTCATTCCGAACTGAAATTTCAAGGCCATGCAAGGTAGACTTTATGATCATTGTTTTGCAAGTAAGACCAGGAATGGCAAACTACAATCTCTCTGTTGTAATAACCCTAAAACCCTGCCGTTTGTGATAGATTTCATGATCATTTTTATAGAAATAGAGCCTAGAATGACGCTCAAGTTCTATGAGCCTTGTAGAGGTCAAAAATCTCTTTACCATTGCTACATCATGTCAGTTAGAAACAAGTGCGGATGGCCCTCAATGTCATTTATCCATAAGTCCTATGTTTCTTAAGCAGTCCGTATGAACGTAAATGGCAAAATTCCTCCTTCCAACATGACTCTCACTCCTAGATCGCGTAAGACTTTGATATTCATCAGAACGATAAAAGCTCTCCATCCATGCTCGAAAGGCTCACCTGGGCGTCCCTTAAAAATTCATTTTAGGACAATCGCTCCAACGGATTTCAAGGCATATATTCCCACCCCACCATTAGCCTGAACCTCACATTACGAGCACCATGCAAATACTTACTAAGGTGATCTGCTGTATTCATCAGGTTGCAACTGAAAACACACGCATCAACTAAATTGAATAAAGACCATAAGGTATTTGTACGTCACGTTTCTCATTTAGGAAGCATTGAACCAGCCAATGACTTGATTAAAGACAAATACATTCTCCAAATCCTTACATCCCGGACAGCATCATACTTTTCCTACTCTTGTGATATAAGCAATCCAACGGATTTCAAGTCATATTTATCCCCAAATGGATCTAGTAAACACAAAAAGGTCGCTCTGTGTCATTTTTTTATCGACACCAATCACCGGAGCATTACATTCCACGCACCGAAAACAAGGCATACTAATACCAACTGCTCCATTTATCAGGATTTAGGAATCATTTCTCTACCAAATGGATTCAATAATAGGCAAGACGGTATTCAGTTTTTACTTTTCTCAGTTAGGAAGCAATTTATAAACAAATGCTTTGAGTGCGTCACCTATGTAAATTCAGCAGATCCTCATGTTCAGGAAACCTTACCCAATTTCTTACTACTAACGATTCCTTGCGTAGTTTTTCGGCTAAAAGCGAATTTTGTATCCAGCTCACTTTACAAGGTCCCAAGAACACACTAAGAGCACATTGGATCACTTGTTCGCAAACAGAGCCGTCATCACTTCCGCTTGGAGAGCAAGTTTTTTGCATTGGCCACTTTTATGCAGAGTTTGACTTGCAGCGTATCCAACATAAACCTTACTAATATCAACTGTTCGTTTCATCGGTTTCACTGCAATCTCAAAAATGGATCTAGTAGGGAAAATCAGGTAGCCCCGACCCATATCACTGCGTAGGCCATGATCGCAGCACACAAATATAATATAGACGCTGAATACCACTATCAAAACCACCTCAGCACAAGATTATGCTTTATTGAACAAACACTCCACAAAATCGTGTTTACCGCAAAACCGCCTTAAAACATGGCAACACACGAGTCTGCATGACGCTATCTTTGACACTTTTGATAAAAGTGTTGTGATACACTGCCTACTCATCCATTTTTTAAATAATTACGGGTTAATACAGGTCTGTAATCCATTTCCTAGAAAAAACGGTACAACCGCATCAAAAATAGCCAAATCGATATTTTCGAAAATTTTCATAACCCAAATATTTTTACTTCTATGGCTTGAACTATTGACACAGAGAATGAAGCACTTCCTGAACACTGTGCAGGACCATACAAGCCTTATCGGAACATAACATGTACAACAAATCCCCTCGACCACCCAAATCCCCACCCGGCCGGTAAAAAAATCCCCTAAAAACCCTTAATCCTCTAAATCCCCTAAGTCCCATAAAAACCCTAATCCTTAGGACTTGCAGCCTATGTCATCATGGCCTGGTATAAATACCCATACCTGAGCCTAACGGCACCTCAATAGCCATGCGGGAAACCGGGTGGCGAGTCGCGGCCAGCTCTGAGGATGTCTTGTCCCTGCCCCATGGTGGTTCGTGCGGGCAAGAGGGAGCCCCTCTTTTCGGCCACCCCCCGATCCCTTGCGACGTGTCGTATTTCGGTAGGACATCCCGGACAAATCAGCAGCTACCACTTCATCTTCCACATCTGGGATTCGAACGCGACACACAGTCCAAAATTGGGGAAGCCCAAAGGCGCAAACCAAAATAACTCCAAAGTCTTCTTGACGTCGATCGCACCATCAGCCGCACCCACATTCGTGTTCATCGACCACCCCTTTTTTTCCTTGCGACTTTCCCTCAGTGGTATCCACCTTGCCTCGCGCCAATGATTCACGTGCATCAATACACCTCCCCTCAGCGAGAGCCCACATCACGTCAGCTCCTGACGGCTTCGGTTGCCTCCCCCCTTCGCGTGCTTCCCTCGGATCGTACTGCACACCACACCGAAACGCCCAATTCTACGTTCTCCTGGCAAACCCCGTCGAACGCCACCATCCCAATGCCCCCCCGGCTACATCCGCGGCCCATCAATGGGCACTACCGCTGCAAAAAGATGGTCGACCCGGGCTGCCATCTCGGCCCCAACGCTATCGCGGGGAATGTACAATTTCAACCGTCTAGTATGTATTCGACCTATCGTTGCCCTTCTGTGCGTAGCGCGCAATTGATACGTCGGATGCCTTGCGCGCACCACCTCGTATGGGCCCAACCACTTCGGACGCATGCCTCCGCTCGCCCTCGTTCTTCTCAAAAGCACCGAATCACCATCACGATATGACTCTTCCGGCACCATTGGGCGCTGATCTCGCTTTTCCTTTCTCGCAGTCCTATGCGCCATGACCTCCACGATCTCAACTACCCGTGCGGCCTTGTTGGACG
>NADL03000371.1:0-26344 GCA_002205965.3 Kappaphycus alvarezii
TTTGTATTACACTTTGCACGTCAGACTCACGCCATATATCCCGCCTTTCTAATTCTGCATTGCTCCCCACCGCGCGTCCTCTGGCCGCACACTCCGACCACCCCACTGCCGGCAACAAGCTGCACAGCATGCTACCCGAGCTGACAGCATCCCCGTGTCCTCGCTTGCACCCACTGCAATGCTCTCCGGTCCGAGGCATCATTATTCAGCACGCAACGCTGCCGCCTTTAACATAACCTGCGCCGCCGGACGTGAGTACGAGCTCGAGTCGCCTTTGCCGTCACTGACACCTAGCTTGGCCTGCAGACATCCGGCTACAGCCACCGGCCACATCCACCACCACACAATCCTACCCTAGGCATGCTATAAAACCATTGCCTTCACTTCAAATCTACTCCCGGCACTCGTGCTACCAGTGTCGTCGGAGAGCCCTCTTGAATAAGATTCGCAGCCTCGACCCAGTACTGGCCCGCCGAGCCCTCAACCTGCCCGACTGCAATCTACCTGCCCCGAGCTTCTCTTTAATTTTCTCAGTGCCCCGTCCACCACAGCAACTTGCTTTATTGCTGATTTCATCCTGAACATTGGTTGCCGCTTTTTCACCGATATCGGTATTAGAAATCAAGTAACTTCCAGTTGAAGTGACGAATCATCTCTTGGAATGTTCCATTCACGGTTAGTATGTTAACATTTTATCAGTGATCATCCAACTGATCAACACTCTGCGACAGCTTCTTGTGCTATCAGTGGTAGCATCGCAACCTGGGGGTGTGGTTACTCACTTCATTCTACCATTCGTTTGTTCATTAAGCTCCTGTAACGTCACGGATGATATTTCGGAAGAAAGGCACCTCGCTTTGACGCCAAATAGGGGAGAGATTTATATCTTGGGCGCTTCGTTTCGAAGCAATAGACGAGTACAAAGAGGTTTCATCTATTCTCTTCCGTGATGCTCTTGGATCACGGAAGCCGGAGGAGCTCACAGCAGCAGAGAGAGTAAAGATAGTCAAGACTCGCGCCTTGCTATTGATTTGAATTGGACAGAGAGGCTGTGTGGACTGTAGCGGCGGACAAGGCCAACCCGTACAAAATGTACTCCCGTTTGGAGGCAAGGTATGATCCGAAGACTACTGCAAGCAGAGTGCAGCTACAAACTTAGCTGCACCAGATGAGGTACGACAGTATCCTCACGACGAGTGATCTTATCGACAAAGTCGAGAGCATTTTCAACCAGTTGGAAGCTGCCGGTAGTCCAGTCCATGAGACATTGAAAGGTTCACCATCTTGGTGATGTTCGGAAATGCAGATTAATCACCATATGGTCGAGTTTATCTCTGCACTGCAGACTTTATCGGATGATAAGCTGACATGGGAAGTTACAGACCGACTGCTGTTTGAGCATAACGCTCGCAGTAACGAACCTCAGTGTATTTTGTTATGAAGCTTGGCTGTATGTACCTTAACGCAAAACGCTTGATGTGAAAGCCAGGAGGGGAATATTTTTACGGCCTATTACCCGACGACAATTACCACATTTGGGACATTGAACAACGGAGAGCTTACGTGACGCATCATGTCGTTTTCAATGAGCAAGTTTTACATGGTACTGACTGGCGCTCGAGGATCAATATAAGTTTGTTTCCAGATGCTTGGTACTCTTTCTTTCTAAGGAGTATACGTTCTCTGCCAAGATCATCTCCCCGCCAACGAGTGACTCCGCATGGACATCCTCATAGATGACCTCTCCCACTCTCTGCGGCGCAGGCAATTTGCATCGTTATTGTAAGCACCTATACATACCGCGCCCACCCGCTTCCACCAAGCATCCAGGAGGGGCCACCACTGGTGTCGAGGCTCTCAGAACCCGTCTATATGCCGGCCTGTGTAACACTATACGGGCTAAATTCCCCCCTTGGTCTCGATACTCATGTTGGTCTCCGAAGCCCCGCCCAAGGTTCCCTGTCTTCCTAGCTTCCACTTTGCCCGCCGCCGAGGTACCAATCTCTCTTCCGAATACTCGACTCCTGACTACGATCTCTTTCCTCACCCTGCAACTCACGGTCACGTCGTTTGTCACACTCTCTAGCACTGACTACTGCCAACAGTGGTCCCTGGTTACCCTAATAAAGTGTTTTCTTGCTTCTACCTTACCTCCAGGCCGCCTTTTCTTCTCGATAATCTTGTATCAGGCCAACGCTGGACAAGACTTCCTTAGCTCCCAACACCTCTCCATGTCTCCCGCCTTACGTCCTTCTTAAGCCCCACCCCGCCCCCCCTCCTACCCAATTCCAGCCCCAGCTTCCTACCGCCACCTTCCGTACTCGCCATCAGACTTTGCCTTTCTCTGGATTAATGCAAGCGCTACTTGTACCAAAAAGTGCACAAGCAGTTGGCGCGTCCACGAGCGCCCTTTCCCAGCGCATTTGGCACCATTGACATGGCAATGAAGCGGCATTCCGCGGCCACCGTACCACAGATCTACTGACGCATATGCGTGCCGGGACTCTCTATGCGAGAAGACGGACGCATAGGTGAAGAGTGCGCAATTTCCCTCCCAGGTGTGAGGATAGCATGTACTATATTCGCGGGGTTGTAAGTTTTTTGTGACTTTGTGCGCGTTGCTTCTGTCGTTTTGAGGTGTACTGACTGGTGCGTTATCAATCCTGTGTGTAAAAATTAATTGATATGCGTAGACTCCAAAATAGGTAATTTCAAAATGAATAATAAATTACCCGAATAGGACTGAGAACAATAAGGAAAAGGAAACCAATATTATTGATGACGGGATACTTCGACGGCCGGAAGCTTTCTAAACTTTTCTAATAGCCTAAGGCTATTTATACTGAGATTAGAGTAGAAACAAGCTACAAAGATGATCCCACCAGTATAACAATTTTGTAGACCAAATTCATGCTCATTAATAAATATATATATAATAGTGCAGGTGAGCAGTATCCAAAAAGTAATTGCCGGCAATACAATTCCAGTAGCTGTGACGCAGAATTTAAAACCAAACTGAGAGACATAAAAAATGCTTCATATGTAATACAGAAAAAAAATGGACCAGTGAAAAAAATATGAAATTATTTCGATGTTCACAAAATATAAAAATTGTTGGCCTCTGATGATGACATTGTTCCACAGTTTTTCATCACTTTATTCAATATGTAAAAAAATTAAGAGTTTTCCAATATTTGAAAAATTTTTTTCTAACATTCAAAGTGTCGGTTGTTTATGATGAAGTGGGGTTAGGTTTATTGACTGGTTCTGTGTGATGACGATAAATACGGCATCATTAACTTAAGACGTCGTTAGTCTGCAAAGGCTTCGCTTTACTACGCCAGTTGCATGCGTGTGCTATAGCGTTTTGAGTCGCCCTCCGCCAAATCACAGCTGATGCAATGGCGTGGTATCGATATGGGGTCTCGTCATGGAAGCGCTGCAGGATTTCATACACTATTTGATAAGCACGAGTGTTCGTCACGGGCGTTGACGGGAATTGGAGTATATTAGTAGAGCGGGACGATGACGAGTTCCTCAAGTCGTTGCAAGAAATGGTGCGCGTGTGGATGCTGCCAGAAGCGTCACCGCCGCCACCGCCGAAACGGCATGGGGAAATTTTTCGTCGTTCCCTATTTCCAGTTTTTGAATGTCGCGAGAAGGGCGGATTTCTGTCGGGGGAGGAATAAAAAGTACTGTACTGCACAGTATTGTACAATGTTCTGTAGAGTTGCGGCTTGTAAAGAAATGGAACGATTCTGTGCCACAGGGATTATCTGTGCCCTTGTCTGCAGTCTCTTCACACTGATAGTGGTAAAAATTTTAAAGTCCCAGTCCTAATCTTCGCGTTTTCAATACTGTTAATTCGGTTGCAACACAATTTTATAGGTCGAGCAAGACAATTTTGATGGTGCATGCCTTGATATAGGAATACAAAGAACATCCATAGGGCTCAATCAGGCTAAAGAATTCTGCCGCAAACTCAAACGAAAACTTCTCAAAAAATCGGACTGCAGTTTCAAATTCGGGGATAGTATCTTCATAAGCTGGAAACATTCCATTACGAATACCGATCCGAGATTGCACATTCACCAAGCTGGAAGTTGAGTGGTTAACGCCGATGTTCCTCTGTTCGTTGGATTGGATATCTCGGATGAACACAAACTGGTCGCAGACAACGTCGAAAATTTCCTCCACAGCTGTCTCTATGGCTGGAAGTTCCCACTCGCTCGACGCGATCGCCACATGCTCCTCAGTGGGATACCTCAACAGCACTCTATAAAGAACCGAACTCAGGCGAATACACAGAATTTCTTGCACCCGTCTGCAGTAAAACTCTAAAAACTATTTAAAATAATCAAGCCGAGGATATTTCAGCTGAAACAATCCGTACACTGAGAGAAATAAAAAAATGAATATCATGCATTAACAAATACAGCCGTGGTCTTCATCGCTTTCGTATCACTCTTCTTTCCGGAGATTACAATTTTACCTTGAAGTATCGCTTGACCTGGTCTGGCTCAGAGCCAAGCCGTCCTTCATGTTGTTGACCCTTCGCACAAACTATTCCGATGCGAAGATCTTTCCAGAAAAATAGACCACAACAATCTGGAAAAAATTTTTTGTGTGTTGGTTTGCAACATATGTTGACTACCCTGAAAAACTCAAAATTGATCAAGACTGTGTTTTACAAGCACTTAATTCGCTAAATTGCCCAACTAGTCGCACCGTTTTCAAATATCGGGAGCTCACTCCCATAACGCACTCGGAGCTGGGGTGCAATTATCATGACCCTGTAAGCCACATCTTCTTAAAAATTATTGAGGATGTTCAAATAGCGGGGTTTTTTATTGCTTTAAAACCCGCCGTTAAAGCAATGAAGGTTAACGCCGGCCTAAAAGGGCTCGTTCCATCCATAGTTGTCTTCGCACCATTCAAAGATTCCCTCCGCAGACAACACCACTGCTATCCAATTCAGAACGGATGCAAGTCATGTAGACAGCATGCCTCTAAAAAGCCGACCTTTCTTCTCATTTGTGAATACAGCGTGCCTTACGGGAACATGTTACGATGGCAACACACTACCTCATGAGCCCCGGTAATTCTGTCTACATTTGGCATGAGGATTCTAAACAATGGCGTGGATCATTCACTGTAATTCGCACATTTGAGAGGGCCTTATAGGTTCAGAGACCAGACAAGGAAGCTCAATATTCAATTGACCATGTACTCCCCGTTACAAAGACAGATGGGACTGGAATTCCCTCGCATACATTACTCTCTATCTACTCTGGCTACCACTTTAACGCCCTATCGTGTATATCTGACTTAATTTATGTCACCAAACGACCCACGCAAGAACGAATCCTGCTTTATGGATGATCAATTAAGAGAAATAAAGGGCCTACTGGACTGCAATATATTCAAAGTCGTCCTTCGAGAAGAGCTTCTATCTGATGCCAACATACTGGTGGCCGCTTCGTTCTCTCTATCAAGCGTAAGGGTACAGAGAAGGATCTATACAAGGAGCGATATTTTTTCCAGAGCTTCAAGGACAAGTACATCCACAAGCTTTTCATCTCACTATCATGCCACAGCTCAGTCTGTCCTGCTAATCTTGGCCCTCGCTGCCATTTTCGGATTCCGAATATGGTCCCAGACTGACACAAGCTTACATCCAGTCCGTTGATCACTACTGCGAGATATTTACGTCAAGCTGCCAGAGAAACTAAATCTGCACCTAATCAACCACTAAGTTGCTCAACACCACTCTATGGCCTCAACAACGCGGGAGACTACCGGAACGCAACCCTTACAAATCATCTCCGTCACGACCTTGACATGCAAAATGAACTTTGGATACACGTCTTTTTTTCAAAACGATTCATCGGAAATTTACTGGCCTGTCCGGTACTACGTTGACGACAGCTTCCATGCAGGGAACCATGAGTTCTTAGAACATACCAAAAAGACAGAAAGAAAAGTTTGAATCAAGGCCTTGTGACTTCAATGCATTCACTTCGCCGGAATGCAGGTGGAATCAACACCGGACGGCATTCGACTATTGCATACTGAATACTTGCACCGTAACAAACCTGTCTCTACTGAAGCGTCATTTAAAGACTTCCGCTCACTAAAAAGAGACTTCAGTGGCTTACTCATACTACCCCTGATATTGCTTGGCTGTCAATAAGGTCGCAGATGACTGCTGAAATATTTGGACAATCATCCATCACGTTCATCAACAAGATTGTTCGCCAAGGTCGCAAGTACCCAATTGAGGAATCTTCCAACGCCAGCTGTAAAGAACTCCCTTTAACTCCGCGTGTATAATCGTGACTGCTTCGCTGATAAACGAATTCTCTATGCGAATAGGCTTCATCGTTCTTCTCTGTGACAAGAATGGCAGGTGTAAAATTTTATACTACAGTACTGAAAATGCTCGCCGTGTGATGCGTTCTGTTCTCGGAGGCGAAACATTCTCTTTGCTGATGGAATGAACTTCACTCTCAACGTGAAACAAGATCTCGAGAAGATGCTGTAGTTCGTATGTTCAACTGACTCCAAGTCTCTTGATGTGATTGTTAAGAACATGACTACAACTGAAAAGCGACTGATGGTGGATTTTCAAGCTGCACGTGAGGCTCAGGCCAACTTGAAATCGGCGACGTTGCTTCGATTGCAGTGAGTTCACCAGCGGATGCTCTTACTAAGGTCAAAGAGAACTCTGTTTTCAACAAAAAATTATTGACACAGGAACTGTGCACCGTCAACATCGCAGCAATGGTCATACGCAATGGCGTCTTATTCGCATAGTAATATCTTTCGCAGTCCTGTTTTCTATAGGGGGGGGTGCGGAGGAATGAATCTTGCTCCGTTGTAAGCAAACCTTGCTCTCTAACCAGTCTACTAGACATTTGACAGGGCACTGTGTATATAGTCTTTAACCGGGCTGCTTGCAACAGTGGGCCAGCTTCTCGGTCAGTACCCTGAATCGAAATAGTCAACACTAAGCTTCACAGCATGTTTAGCAGGAGCCACCTCTATTAAAGGAACTCACTTCTCAACTGGAGCACCTTAACCAGGAGAGTCAACACTGAGTCTATAATATTTAGCGGGCCTAATTTTACTAATGCTACTACCGACTCAGTTGAACTATTGCTCTTGAAGGTCAATATCGACTCAATGTTTTAACGGTATGTTGTTTTAGGATTTTAGAATAGGTATTTCTGATAGTCTCCAAAGCTGGAACTCCCCAATTGAGAGGCACAAGACCAAAGAAAAAAATACAGCCTTTTCAACTACGCCGTCCAACCAGTTCAATTCATAAACAGAATCTTTGACTACGTATAGTCCACAATAACTACTTCGTAATATTGTCAACTAAGACCCTCCCGTGTATTACATAATTCATAGCACCGTTCGCCAACCACTTTTACTGGGGAATAAGTTTGGATAACGCAAATATTTGAATTGTAGGCTCATTTTCCGAAGTGAGGCCTGTCGTTCCGCAGGAATCCAGTATAATATATGTGAGCTTACAATTAGCCTGATCAGCTTACCTCTATCGAGCTCTTTGGTACAGCATTATACTATAACTGCTACCAGACGACTACTTCGCCAGGACGTCCGGTGACGTATTTCTGTTCCATTTTGAGTAAAGATCTCTCTTCCGTCTTAGCTGCCTAATCAGGGGTCCACTCTCATCCCGGAACTGATCAAGGGCACATATAAATCATCTTCCAGAATTAATAGACGCCCCTATCTCAGTTCCTACGACGTTAACATGGACTGAAATTCAAGAAGACAGTGCCTACCACCTACCCTTAGAGTAGATACTCTACTAGAGTATATACTCAGAGTACCACATGCAGTGGGGAAAAAGTTTTGGTAGTTTCATATTTGGGAAATAGGTTGTTGATTTGTTTATGACTGATGTATGAATGTGCAATTGAAAACAGGGTCAGGTTTGGAAGTAAGGCCAGTTGTTTCGTAAGGGATTTAGCACAATTACGTGTAAGCTGACCTCCCTTCCACCTTCTGGTAGATTGAAGTGCCATCTACAGTTTCGACGCATTGTACGGTTTCACAATTGGCTTGACCATGATACGATATCTACGCTCCCGTACAAATTTATTGGGCACCCACATATCTACCACAGTAAATTAACCCCCATTCCCCGGTATAAGTGATATGGGTAAATCGGCGGGGGAGGAGATCCTCAGAACCAATTACCCTGAGAAGGAGGTGTTGCGAGCGACAAAAGTGCTGCCGTGGTATTGTTGAACGAACAAAAGGGAGTGTATATAGAAGAGAGTTGAGAAGCTACAAGCAAGTATAAAAGGGGCAGGGTCTACCACGACGCTCTGCGACAGCGTAAGAAAAAGTTTTCTTGGGTCTGAAGTTGACTCTCAACTTCCTACTACTCGGGACTTGGCTTGAAGTTGTCTGCCAACTTGCTTGACCTCTCCATGAGGAAGCAGTTTACTCAGCTTATATAGACTTTTGGCTACCCCTAAAGTCCGAACAAAACTACAGAAGATACTAAGAAATGCATAAAAATACTTTGTGTGGACAATATACTCTAAGCAAAAGATACTTAAGAAACTAACAATTAATTTGGTCCTCTTATTTCCCATTCTCTAAATCAGATCCAAACAACTCCTCTAAAATATCCATGCTGTCCAAGCAGTCCCCACAAATATCTGCGAATGGCTCACAACTCTCTATTTCCCCCTGGGAGATATCTAGACTACTAAAGATATCTCCATCCGGTTCCATCGTGGGCACAACTTGATCCATACTCTCTATTCCAGGCCCCACCGGTCCAACACTTTCCATGCCCCCTGTTGCCTCATCTTCCTCATCCTCCTCCTCCTCCTCCTCCTCATCCTCTTCTTCCTCATCCTCATCCTCCTCATCCTCCTCATCCTCCTCATCCTCCTCATCCTCCTCATCCTCCTCATCCTCATCTTCCTGATCCTCGTACACTAGCTCAGGGGCTAACCATTCCTCGAAGGACTCCCCGCTCTCCTCCTCGACCTTCTCAGCCTCTCCCGGACTTACCTCCCTCGCTTCTTCTTCTATGAAGAGGCGGCGCACGAACTCGATGATTTGCTTCTTTGTTTGCCGCCGGATGTAGTCGTCGGCATCGGTTGGCCCGTAGGCGGCGAGACGAAGGCCATTGATGGAACGGGAAGGGCGGTTTTTGGAAATAGGGACAGAGGGGCGAAGGTTGCTCATTGTGATAGAAGTTGGGGAACAGGAGGCAATGTGGGGTGCTTTGGGTGTGGGGGGAGAGGGGTGATGAGTAAAATGATCGGGGGCATTTGGAACTTAGAATAAAGGGGTTTAAATAGGCTCCCGGGGCAGGTTCTATAGATTAGGAATAGGTAAAATAAATCTGCAAGGGATTTTGCAATAGTGCATTTGCGCCCTTCTTCTCAAAAAAAGGCGAATTTGGAGGAGGAGGTAAGCTAAAAGGGAAAAGGGACTTGATTCGGGGTCGATTCAGAGGGTTAAATACAGTATAAAAATATCTAGATAAAATGGAAGTAAATTTGGAAATGACGGTTGGAGAAGTTAGGGGCGGGATCGTTGTAGGTTGCTGGATTACACGAGGGAGGACCATTTCCTGTCTTACGTGAAGGGAGGACCATTTCCTGTATTACGTGAAGGGAGGACCATTTCCTGTATTAAATGGGGAGGACCATTTTTTGTATTACACGCCCCCTTTCTCAAGGCGAACGTCCCGGGTCGTCACTGCTCTTCTTCTGCTTCCGTTAGTGTTCGCTGTCTTATTGATAAGATGTATGGTCTCTCAAACGGGTACGGATGCAACTGATTACCAATATGATGCTCTAAAAAGTAGGTTCGCATTACTGGTACCTCACTTTGTAGCATAGCCTCATATATTGGTTTGATCACATCGAGGTGGGGTTGAATACATTCTTCTTCCGTGACTCTTCCGAATCTTCCAAGAGTGAAAAAATATATGTGATATGCAAACTCTTCTGGAAGATGCCGGAGGAATGGATGTCGATAAGAAAAGAAGACGCGCATCATCAAGAACGAATCTTCGTAAGATAAGTGCGGTCCATGTAGCGCCCTAAAACATAAACAGATGCTTATCATGAAATAAGAAATGACCTGCGCATCGTTCGCATCCTCGGAGATATTGCGCAGCCAAAAAGATAATCTTCTTCTTCCGACTGTATGCTGTGCATGGTTGTGAAGCAAAGCTAGAGATGAAGTTGTGGTGGACGGTCCCGATGAATGGCCGCGACCAGCTCCTGACGTACTGGGACCTGCACGAGGTCCTCGGGGGACGACCGGAACCTCTTCTGGGCGGGTTGTTGTCTCCTGAAGGTCCTCCTCTGGTCATCATCACTGCTTCAGGAGGATCCTCGCCGCCTCCAACGTTCCCAATTTGTGGCGGAGAAACGTAAGGTTCCCATAGAGGATACGGGACCAGCCTGTATTCCATATCCGGGGGTAAGGCGTAACCTCTCAGTCGCACGTCTTGGTTGTTCTTGAGAAATACGTAAATTGGACGGATAATATTCAGATACGTTTGCGACAAGTCTCCAGCAGCTACCATTCCATATCTTCCTATAGAGTAATGATATATTACCTCCACAAACTCTGGACCTGCTTCCGTGAACCTTCCGTTTTGGAATGAAAATAGAACTCTTATTAATAGTCGGAAATCTTCTTGAGGTAGCAATGGTCCGTTCAACGTACGAAAACATAGGCATATATTAATGTAGAAATGGATGATTACGTGGAGTTCGTAGTAGTCCCGCGTAACCGAGATGATCCATTCCCAGGCCCTTTTTCCTCCCATAGGAATCATTCTATAGTTAAAGATGAGTATGCCCCGTGGTTGCGCATAGTCCTGTGTGAGAAGGAATTCTTCAGGCCTCTGATGGTAAGGGACCAGACGACGTGCATGGATGGCCCTCCTTGATCTCTTCCCTGAGCTTGAACAGAGCTGATAGTGCGGGTGTCTTTCCTCCGTGACGATGCAAGGGTTCGAGTACTTGGTTTGGAAGGCCGGCCACTTCACAGCCTGCTGCATTGCTTTTCCATGTACTACAAGTACTTTAGAGCCAACTGAAAAGGTTCTGACTGCAGGTTCTGCATCCTTATTTCTTGTCTGTGTTAGCGCGCGGTGTGATCTCCAGCCTTCGGTGGCCAGTAGTTCAACTTCCCTACTCTCTTCATCGATAATATTTGTTTCCATGTCTCTCTTAACATTCTAGGAGCCCTTCCGTACATTAGCTCGAATGGTGAGCGTCCATTTCTTCCTCTTCTTCGACGGTAGCCGTATAACACTTTTGGTAAGGCATCTTCCCACTGGATTTCATTCTCCAACATAGTTTTCGATATTGCTCGTTTGATGGTTCCAACCATCCTCTCCGCTTTCCCGTTGGACATAGGAGCGTATGCGAGAACGGTCTTCAGCTGAATCCCTTTCTCTTCCAAAAACGAAGCAGTGAAGTTGCAGTAAAACAAAGGGCGTTATCCGAGATGATCCTTTTTGGAAGACCAAACGGTTCAATTATTTCTTTTTCGATGAATCTCAGTACCACCTCAGCATTTGCCTCCTCGATTGCAACTGCTATTGGCCATCCAGTAAGATGTTCCACCCCTATAAGGAGATATTTGTTTCCGGAAGAAGTTTCCTTGAACGGGCCTGCGAAGTCAATTGAGAAGGTTTCAAAGAGACCGGAAACTGGAAAACTTAGAGTTGTCTTATACTTCCGTATTGGAGTGAATTTTTGGCAGTTGTCGCAGCTTTTCACGAAGTTATAGACGTCCTTATGGATACCGGGCCACCAGAATCTCTCAGTTACGAATTTTTGGTTGTTTCGAGATCCCAATGCCCTAGCTCATCATGGAAAGTCCTCAATATCTTCATTCTTTCTTTCAAAGGGGCCACTAGTCGGGGACCGGCTTTAGTGTGCCGGAAAAGTTTCCCATTCCACAATGTAAAAGCCTTTTGATTCCTGCGTACCCAATTTCGGTGTTCAAGATCAACCTTTCTCATTTCTAGTCCATCGAGGAATTTGATCAGTCCGTGAATATTAGCTTCGTACTCGTTATCGTTCGGCAACTGCAACTCGGCGACTCCGACGATGTCCTCCGAAGCTTTTTCATTGGAATCAGTGCGTCCCTCAAGCGGGATAGGTAATCGCAGGCTGATTATTGCGTCCGGGTCTATACACAATTTCAAACCGATATTCTGCGAAAATGTCGAGCCATCGGGCCAAGCGGTGATGTACATCCTTCTTTTGGAATGCTGTTTTAAGTGCCTGGTGATCAGTTATCAAGACAAATTTCTCGAGTGATAAAAGGTATATCGCGAAACTTTTTCAGCGCGAAGACGACAGCTAGCGCTTCTTTCTCGCAGACTGAGTATCTCTTTTCGCGTCATTCAGAGTTCGGCTTGCGAATTGAACAGGGTGTAGTCTTCCGTTTTCATCTTTTTGGGACAAAACGGCACCCAAAGACCGTTCTGAGGCATCTGTCTCCACAACGAATGGTCTCTTGAAATCTGGGTACATGAGAACTGGGGGGACACATAGCTTATCTTTAAGCTCCTGAAATGCAGTTTCCATTTCCTTGTTCCAGTAAAATTTTCCTTTCTTCGTAGTGCTGGCATGTAACGGTGCTGCAGTCTTGGCGAAATCTTTATAAATCTTCTGTAATATGAGGCCAGTCCTAGAAGCTTCGGACCTCCGTCTTTGAAGCGGGCCTTGGTGCCAACTATTTTTTTCGTTTTCTCTGGATCCACTCTAATTCCCTCTTGGTCGACGATATGACCGAGTAATTGGATAGAAGTTTTCGCAAAGAAGCATTTGCTCAACTTAATTTTCAAGCTATACTCCGATATCCTCTCCACAACTGTATTGACGTGCGAGATGTGCTGATCCAATGTTTCTGAGAATATGACGACATCATCGATATAGACTCTTGCGAATGGAAGTCCTTTCAAAACCTCGTTCATCATTCTTTGGAATGTAGCTGGTGCATTCATGAGACCAAAAGGCATCACTTCGAACCTGAACGTACCGGCTTTGCTGGTAAAGGTTGTTTTTTCCTTACATTTTTCATCCAATGGAATCTGCCAATAGCCAGTGTAAAGGTCAATTGAGGTGAAATATCTCCCGTCCTTCAGGTCCTCGAGGATCTCCTCCATGTTCGGAATCGGAAATCGATCGGGTATCATTCTCTGGTTCAGTTGTCGGTAATCGACGCAAAAACGCAGCTTTCCACCCTTCTTTGGTGCGACCACAACTGGAAACGACCATGGGGATGAAACTGGTCGAATAATATCATTTTTCAGCATACTTGTAACATTTTCTGAGATAAATTGGTCATATTTTGGCGGTTGACGTCTAGGCTTGTGGTAAATCGGTTGAGTGTCGGTAAGTTCGAACGAGTGAGTAACCGGTACACTTGCTTGTCTCAAATCTGAAACGCTCCATGCAATTACTTCGGAAGATGTTAACATGTCGGATATTTTCAGTGAGGCGGGGGCGGGAAGGTGCTGCACTTTTCCTTGGATTTCTGCCATTTGGCGCCCTTTTTCTTCTTGATCCCAACCTCAATATTTTGAAGGACCTCTTCCGTCGTGCTCACATCTTCATATATGGAGTTCGCCGTATTCTTATTTTCTTTGCAAAGGTAATCTTCTTTCATGCTCCGAATTCTGTCCTTTGATTCGATATCATCGCAAAAAGAAACACATTCGGGTTTCAAACTTATCCTAGAATCCCAGTCGTCATCTGTTTCAAACCCGGAATCATAATCGTCCCATGCCATGTTCATTAACCCCCGAGGGTACCCTTTTCCACTTCTGAAAGTGTTAGTTGGTTCCGAATCTTCGCTGTCATAGCTAGAAGTGAAATCTTCACTGTCCGTTTCTTTTAAATCTTCAGGATGCGTGCTTTTGTCGAAATCCAGGGGCATCTTCACGGTTCTGCCGTCAATATTAACTGAAACCATTTGGTTGCCCAAGTCAATGCATGTCCCTAGTCTTTCCATGGTAGGGCAGCCAATGATTGCATCGAAAGGGAGATCCGGCATGACAAGAAAGTCTACATCCACTTTAGATTCCCCAAAGAACACGGAAACCTTGTCAACAGTGCCCATGCATTTTGAGACGGTTCCATCCGCTACAGTTATTTTTCGAGTCGTTGGAGTAATTTCGAGACCTAGATCTGTCACCAAAGTTTCTGAAATGAGGTTTGGAACAGCACCCGAATCGAAGAGAGCTTGGGTTTCATACCCAATACTTTGACTGGTACCAGCTTAAGACGTCTTGGTGCTGTCGAGGCCGATTGAAGAAACAGTTTCTTACCCTTAGCGGACTTATTAGACCTGAAATTTTTTTGAGTTCTTTTCTCGCATCCTCTGCGTCGCCCCTCAAAAGTTGACCAAACGTTATCCCAGTTGGGGCCGATGCAAGCTCAGCCACCAAATTGTACCTCTTCACATACTCTAGTACGTCCTTAGAGATACTCTTAACTTTCTTACTCTTTTTCGCCTTCTTGGCCGGAGTGACTCCCACTCCTGGAACAACTTGATCAGACCTCTTGGTTCGAGGAGGTACAGGTGCTGGGATATGCTCCAGCATTCCATACTCTAGCCTAGGTTTCTTCGATAAAATGTTCCCTTCCCCATCCCTTTTTGTCACATTGACTTGACTAATCTCTTCAGCGATGGATACGTTACCGGCATCCGTCAACCTTTGATCCCTTCTATTTTGTAAGATTTTCACCTCTGGTCCTGACTCACTCCTCGCTTCCGATAAATTTGCTCTTCTGTTGTCTTTAGACCAGCAGTTACTTTCATGATGCCCATATCGACCGCACTTTGCACAACGAGTGTTTCTATGTGGATTATCAGGACACCTGTTTGCAAAGTGTCCAGGCTTGTGACAGTAAGAACAGACTTCTGCGGCCTTAGGGGCCCCAGACTGGTTCTTCTTAATGGTAAGAGTAAGGCTTTCCAACTGCGAGGTTATCATGTCAAGTCGATTATCGAATCGGGTTTCCAACCTTTCTTCCAAGTTTTTGACATCGCTCCTGACAGATTCTAATGCCGCTGCACTAGTAGCCGGCCTTTGATAATTCTTTTCAGGATGTACGATAGACATCGATGTGCGGGTTTCCCTCGGTACCTCACTCAGTGACTGAAACGTCTCCGAATTTTTGACAAATTCTACTATGGTACCCTTCAGTTCATCAAAAGTGTGAGGGCCCTTGATGAGGAGGAAATCGGAGAGCCGCTTATCCCCCATAGCCGCCTTACGCAGCATTCCGTACTTGGCTTGGGCGTTGAACCCAGCCTTTTCATAAAGATCACACAAGTACACCAATGAGCTTAACAAATCGTCGAAGTTGCCGGGCCTCTATGGCGGTACGAATCATCTCATCTGGTTCTACCTCCTTAGCATACTCTTTCACAAGCCACTCACATACCTCACCGAAGTTACGCCCATTCCCGTTAAGAGACCACCCGTCGATAAACTTGGACTTATATTTGTGCTTTGCGTCACCATGAAGATAGGCGAAGATACTTGCGGCCTTCTCTTCATCGCCCTTCTCTCGCATCACAACGTTGACATATGTGTAAAGAAACTCCTCAACGTCTTCAGTCTTAGCCCCTGTGAACGTTATACGAGCAGCATTGAGATCCATGATTACCGAAAAGAAATCCCCCCGAAGTGTTCCTTACTACTGCTCAACTCGAATACCTCGGGTGCAACCCCCTCCACAAGAGTACCAAATGATAGGGGTAAATCGGCGGGGGAGAGATCCTCAGAACCAATTACCCTGAGAAGGAGGTGTTGCGAGCGACAAAAGTGCTGCCGTGGTATTGTTGAACGAACAAAAGGGAGTGTATATAGAAGAGAGTTGAGAAAGCTACAAGCAAGTATAAAAGGGGCAGGGTCTACCACTGACGCTCTGCGACCAGCGTAAGAAAAAGTTTTCTTGGGTCTGAAGTTGACTCTCAACTTCCTACTACTCGGGACTTGGCTTGAAGTTGTCTGCCAACTTGCTTGACCTCTCCATGAGGAAGCAGTTTACTCAGCTTATATAGACTTTTGGCTACCCCTAAAGTCCGAACAAAACTACAGAAGATACTAAGAAATGCATAAAAATACTTTGTGTGGACAATATACTCTAAGCAAAAGATACTTAAGAAACTAACAATTAATTTGGTCCTCTTATTTCCCATTCTCTAAATCAGATCCAAACAACTCCTCTAAAATATCCATGCTGTCCAAGCAGTCCCCACAAATATCTGCGAATGGCTCACAACTCTCTATTTCCCCCTGGGAGATATCTAGACTACTAAAGATATCTCCATCCGGTTCCATCGTGGGCACAACTTGATCCATACTCTCTATTCCAGGCCCCACCGGTCCAACACTTTCCATGCCCCCTGTTGCCTCATCTTCATCCTCCTCCTCCTCTCCTCTCCTCCTCTTCTCATCCTCATCTCCTCATCCTCCTCCTCCTCATCCTCCTCATCCTCCTCATCCTCCTCATCCTCATCTTCCTGATCCTCGTACACTAGCTCAGGGGCTAACCATTCCTCGAAGGACTCCCCGCTCTCCTCCTCGACCTTCTCAGCCTCTCCCGGACTTACCTCCCTCGCTTCTTCTTCTATGAAGAGGCGGCGCACGAACTCGATGATTTGCTTCTTTGTTTGCCGCCGGATGTAGTCGTCGGCATCGGTTGGCCCGTAGGCGGCGAGACGAAGGCCATTGATGGAACGGGAAGGGCGGTTTTTGGAAATAGGGACAGAGGGGCGAAGGTTGCTCATTGTGATAGAAGTTGGGGAACAGGAGGCAATGTGGGGTGCTTTGGGTGTGTGGGGGGAGAGGGGTGATGAGTAAAATGATCGGGGGCATTTGGAACTTAGAATAAAGGGGTTTAAATAGGCTCCCGGGGCAGGTTCTATAGATTAGGAATAGGTAAAATAAATCTGCAAGGGATTTTGCAATAGTGCATTTGCGCCCTTCTTCTCAAAAAAAGGCGAATTTGGAGGAGGAGGTAAGCTAAAAGGGAAAAGGGACTTGATTCGGGGTCGATTCAGAGGGTTAAATACAGTATAAAAATATCTAGATAAAATGGAAGTAATTTGGAAATGACGGTTGGAGAAGTTAGGGGCGGATCGTTGTAGGTTGCTGGATTACACGAGGGGAGGACCATTTCCTGTCTTACGTGAAGGGAGGACCATTTCCTGTATTAAATGAGGGGAGGACCATTTTTTGTATTACATACGCCATGGAATCGAGCCAAGCAGGATACGGATCTCTAACTGAAGTAGGGATCACTGTGCAGCGGGGAACCTCCGGTACTCTGAACTTCGAGAAAACAGTGAGTGCGGTCACCGCCAAACAGTTGCACGAGAGTGATTCATCATTTAGGAGAACTCTGAATACCAGTGAGACTCAGACGTACAGTAGGTTGACAAAGTCGTTCCGTGGCGGCCTCAGAATTCCTTTCCTCCGGTTCATTGGCGCAAACCTAGGAGGGAGGGTCACAAGAGACAATATGGACCGCGCTAGGGGCTACTGGTCAGACTACGACACCAAGGCGTCGGCAGCGAAGGAGATTCTGGAAGAGACGACCGTCGCGAATGTTCGCATTCATGGTAGTCTCACGGCAACTGGAACAAGCTTTATTCCAACCACTGTGAATGCCTACATCAAGTTTGCCAAAGTCACTCTTCAGGACGGGAAAAAGCTAGATGTAGTGAGCACGTCGGAAAATGAAGTGGTCGTCGCCGACAACCGCGGCCGACCGGTGCCTGTAGACAATGTGAACATAGAATTCGATCTCGGCTTTGAATCATAGCCGATCGCAGCACGTAAATGTAAGAACTAAGCACGTGTCGTCGCTGTCGATATATTGCATCAATGCCCATCTCCACTGTGACATTTGGTACATGGTACATGATGTGGCTGTGTCGTCTATACCTCAGGCATTCGCTAGAATACTTGGCCCTACCGTCATACAATGGTCCAAGATATCCATTTTTGAAATAAAGGCAATAGATGTACGAAAGTAACCGCGGCCGAAGGCCGGTCGCTTGCTTGAGCGATTCTTTGCATCACGACCTACTCTCCACAGAGATTGAGCATAACATTTTCACTGCCATACGGATTCATGGCAGATGCCTCCCTTATCAGCGCCAGCATTACTCGTGCATGGGGGAAAGTTTTCGGTGTCTTTACTGTTTTAGGATATATTCGATATATCCTAAAGTGTTCCAGACAACCACAATCGACCCAAAAGGTGTACTGACACAGAAATGGGGGAAGAACTACGCTCCGTAAAGGGTCGCCCTCAGGCCTGCCATCAAGCAGGCCACATTGGACATGATGGGTGCTGCAAGGTGCCTTGCATCATAGACGGGGTGAGAAAGGGGAAGTGTCTGGGTGGTTTACATTTAAAGGGCACGTACGACTAAGTTCCGGGTGAGAAGGTGATCTTGTGGAATCAGATATGTGTAGGGGTCAGTTGTAGCCGCTCAATACGTGTGAGGGACCTATTGTCTTTGTACGCATCTGATTGTAATCACATCTGATAGAGTGGAAATCGCGCCGACGAAAAGGGAACCACTAACTACCCGAGGTGAGAGTTGTTTCGAGCAACTCAAGTGCTACGGTAGACGTTAAGGGGTGGTGAGAGGAGTGAGCGTGAAAGCTAAGTGACTGCTCTAGAACCCAACTCTAAATGGGCAGGCTCTACCACCTATGCTTTGCGACTGGCGTAAACGAAAAATTCTGAGGTGTGAAGCCGGTTCTGAAATTCCTAACTACTCTGGACCCGTTACCAGAGGAGCTCGCCTACTACATCCACTAACTTCCTTTTGGAAGATTTGGAGAAGTGAAACCAGATGAGCTCATTAGAGAACACTATGAAACTATTTGTAGGATCTATGAAACTCCTGACCAAGAAACAGAGCCGGTCATCGCACGGTTCACATTCTCCCACAAACTCGGATATCAGCTACTGCCATATCCTTTCAACCAACCACATACTGTCCCTAATGAATGGATAGAACTACCAAAAAGACACTAGCAGCAATGAAGAAGACCGGGGACGTACGTCTAGAACAAAGTGGCGTGTTATTCGAGCATAACGACACATCTGTTTTATTTTGAAGAAATATCTTTTAGGCTTTTTTCTATTCATTTCGCTCCCGCCTACGTGACAAATCCTACTTTCTCTTCTCCTCTTCTCTCTTTCCTTTTTCAGCGAAGCAATTGTCTACTCACTCCCTTCCTCTCCAGAAATGTGTTCAAGATCTTTGGAGGGTATTCTGCAGTATACTTAATATTTTCACTTACTGCCGTGATTATATGTACCCACGAAATTACCGAACATAATTGACTCCATGAACGCCGTTACAGGTAATGGTCAGTTGCAAAATCAATTTTCTCTGATTTTTCATCATTGGGTTTCGAGATATATGACTGCTGGAGATATTTCAACCCATCAAGGGCCACTCCAACGTCTTTCTCAGACTAGCAAAAGAACAAAATATCAGCTACTTGCCCTCTCTCCAACATCATCGACCTCAACCCCTGCTCTACCATCAACAACTCCACCGTTAATGCAGGCTACATCAACAGTCTGGCCTTGTTTCAGCATGTGGCGAAGGAGTTTGACGACTACTGTACTACCACAGGATGGATAAAAAACTTGTTCGAACGTAGGCCCATCGTAATTTCTTGGAGAAGATGGAGTCGGTGGAGGGAACTGAAGGGGTGGAGGAGGATGAGATGGATGCCCAAAGTTCGGATGAAGAGGATGACTGGTAGACCCATGGGAGCCGTTGAAGTACAACGGTCGGGGCGTTTTTGTGGGGACCGAAGGGGAGAGTGAAAGCTTCATAGTGACATCAGACTCTTCGAAGGGGGCTATAGCGGATGGTGAGGGTCGCGAGGAAGGATTGGAGGATCTTGATACGCATGTGAAGCTCACTTATCATTCTGAGCCGTTGGAGAGAAGTTGTAGGGACTGCATTGGAGCATGGATATTTTGGAGGACTTTTTATCTGATCCTGAGAAGGCTATTATGGGTACTAGATGCAGATATTTCTGTTAAAGTACCTCATCGCTAGTCTCTATCGTCCACATGAATTGTTCTAGTACATTTTATGGTTCTCAGTATGTCTGTTTGCGACATTAGAGTTGTCCAAAAATTCTATGCAAGCTGAGTGAACGGCTTCCTCTTGTGGAGCAGGAAAAGTTGGTAGACAACATGAAGTCAATTCCCGAGCAGTGGAAGTTGAGAGTTAGCATAAGACCCAAGAAACGTTCTTGTTACTCTATTCCCAGAGCATAGGCGGTAGAGCCTGCCTCTTAAATACTCGCTTGTAGCTTTTTGAAAGTGTCGTCCTTACCCACTTCTTCCTATTCGCTTAGCTATATCATAGCAGCTCTTTTGTCGCTTGCAACACCTCCTTCTTGCGGTAATTGGTTCTCAGTATTTCTTCTCCTGGCGATTTACCCCTATCACGATGCAAGTGTCGAAAGGATGTCAGCCCCAACTAAATCTACCGACAGAGGCTGCGTGCTCTGATGTCAATGTTTAGGGGTGATGATGAATAGAAACGCTTGGCAACACATCCCTCTCCTGGGAAACAGAAACAAACAGAATACAGCTCTAGTTTTGATTCAGATCCATCAATTACAGTACTGCACATTGTTGTCCTTCTTGTGTTACCCAAGACCTATCCTCCGTTGTATCGATACGGTTGGAACAGGTTGTAGAAAAACAATGATTAAATGGGTTGGGGATTATACAAATTTATACTCAGGTACTGACTTGACAATGATGAACAAGGTACACTGATGCTACAGAGCCGCTTCAAATATCTGCGCTCTTAAGTTGATGGGTCGTCCATCGAGGGAATAGTACTGGAATTTCTTGTGGTATCCCTTCCAATCTGACCTTTCCTAGTTTACTTTTGTTCAACTTTCATCTCAGTCCTATTATGTGACGATGTGGGAAGAAATAATGAGCAGAAATTTTCGTTTGATCATTTGAGTAAGCGCAGCTTCTATATTATCAATATTTTACATCTTTCACACATCCAGCAGAATGATCCACGGGCTTACTACAGTTTTGCATTATTCATTATCGAATTGTGCGTGAAGCAAGACAAATTCCAGTCAGTTTGCCAGGTCCCTTGTTGACGATTATCGCCTTCATACGAAGTTCCCAAACGGGTGGGTTCTCTTCCGAAAGCTTGATGAGAAGCTCTAAAGCGTCCGCCATTGTCGACAAATGATAGAGCTCTTGTAAGATGGCTCTTCGAATGAAAGTTGAAACGTTGTAGTTTGACTTAGGCAGAGTTACGAGGCCCTGGACCCATAACCTTTGATAATGAAACCGGTACCTGCGATAGAACATCGAGGCTGGAATAACCTCTTGCGCTGTAGTTTTTGACTGAAAGAACGAAACGTTACACACAATGAAGCTTTAATCAGGTACGGTATATGCTTTTATTATGAACGTTCGTTTTCTTTTTGTCAGAGATGTACTCCTGTATTTACACCCCTAGCCATGCAAGGAAAGGGTCTCTTTGGCTCTAATCGAACTAGGTCTACCGCAGTTGTAATTAGTGACCATCAATAAACATAATATAGACTGGTTACTGAAAAGGACGTAGTTTGATAGAACATGGTTACTCGAACAAGACATTTATGTAATTGATAGAAGATCCCGTATCACTTGGTCAATTTAATTCAGTCTCAGTCAACATTGACGAGCGTCAGCATCTCATCAACCTTTATAGTTCTGTATTACATATATCAAAGAGGATGCTGGTGCACCGCCGTGTCAATCTACGACTGTAAACTCATCCGAGTTTCTATGCACACGTGGCCATATTTCACGTGTTCCTTCGGCCTAAGCCATCTTGATGTCGATTTCAGCCATCTTGATGTCGATTTCGCCACGCTAAAGTGCAAGGAAGATGAAGCGCATCACTTTTCTTGAAACAGTGTACATCAAATAGAGGATAAAAAATGGAGAGCCAGAGTGACTCCTACCCAGCAGGCACTCTGGTGAAGGCGACGGCGATTCACGGGCACAACAGTGTAGTGAACGATGAGGTAGAAAGACGGTACTACTGTACGTCATATACTCATCAAAGCAAAATTGAGAAGTTCATGATTCTACAGCTCTGGCAGCTTTCGATGACCTAGGAGGTATGATCAATTGCAGTCAAGTAGTGTTTACTTTACCACACTCTAACGGAAGGATACCTGCGACTTCGATACTGGGAGACACATGATGGTATCTTAAGAGACAACGCCTTGTCTGCCAACACCTAAACTCCCCAGGGCAACAATGTCGACCTCTGTCCCTCTGAGGCCTGTTGCGAACCTTTCGTGGAATGGTCCGCAATAGACTGCACCCCATATACCTGCTTCAGCTTCGGGATCTCTCCGCTCGGAAGGAAACTTCACATTACTCTCCATGGTGGGCCCCTTACATTAAACTTTTGTGGTCGCGCGGACATCGGTTGATGGAGAATTATCGCTAATAGGTTTTCTAGCCTCCAAATGGCATGATTTCAAGGCTCTGTTCCGCGGAAGGAACAGAGTCGCCACTTGTGGTAGCGGCGGCCAAGTCGTTTTCATTATTCGAGAGGACATTCATTGTCGAGCCGTCTTGGAGCTTCACCTTTGCAAACTCAATGTAAGTATACACCTGAACCGGAGTAGAGCTGATTCCCACGGCAGTAAGGGTCCCAGTAACGCGAAGCTCAGTTGCCACCGTTTCCGCAAGGATCTGTTGTGCTGCTGCCGCAACCACGTTGTAGTCCTCCAGGGATGGTTTCACTTTGTCCATATCCTCTTCCTCAACTGCTTTTTTCAAGTTTGCACCAAGGAACTGCAGGAAAGGGATATTAAGTCCGCCTTCATAAGACCTCTTAATGCGGTTGTACTCTTCCAGTTCGGAACCACTGAGCGTCCCAATGAATTTACTATCGATTGAGCCAGCATGCTAGCGCTGACGGCTGTGACTTTCATATCGAAATTCATTGTTGCGTTTGCTCCCTTCTGGACTGAGAGACCGGCTTTTGTAACCCTAGCGTACCCAGAACGGCTCGACTCGACAGCATAAACAGTTTTCTCTGAGCCTGGTTGGCTCGGTCCATCGACTGGAGCGTTCGAGGACGGTGATGGAGCTGAGGATGGGACGCTGTTGGAGTTGGAGATCCCGTTACGGTGGGCTGTAACGATGGCGACGGGGTAGGGGATACGCTTGGAGTCGAAGTCGGTATCGGGGCGGCTGAAAGGGACGGACTGGCGGACGGAGATGGCGTGGGCGTCGGCTGCGACGAGGGCGGTGCTTTACCGCAGAAGAATCCCGCCGCTCCGGATGGCGTCAGACACGGCTGAACGGCACAGTCTGAGCCAGAGGCACCGCAAAGAATCTCTGCATGCTGCCTCGAAGAAACACATAGCTCAGAGCAGAAAGAAAGAAAACGGGAATTGGAATCGTCGGTTTTATTCTGCTGCGACTGCCCAGCGGCGACGGCCAACACGCAGAACAGCGCTAACACTGGGATATCTCGGAACATTTCAGGTGGGAGTAAAGCAGGCCTTCCACCGATTGAAACGGGTATAGATCAAATGCCAACAGTGGTTCCTGAGACGGGTGATCCTTGGTTATGTACTCACAGAATACATCGCAACAACAGGAAATCTCACATACTCTGAGAAAGTGTGAAGCACGAAGGACTGAGCTGACAAAGGCCTTCCGGGTTCGTTGAAACCAGAGAGGAGCTTCGAAATTCTCGTTGACAATTTCCTTAGAAGCAATTGGAAACCACGGACCGCAGTACGATTCAACAACTGGCAGTTGTGGGGCCTATCACCCTATCTATTACAGCACTCCCTACGCTAGCTGCGCCCAAATGTAGGCACACTTTTCAGTTTGTTGCGTCAGGGCGAAGTTCAGCTCATACCGAACAGTGGTTATGCTATCGCTAAGAGCCGAATTGCAACGCCCCTGCCTGAAACAATGAAGACCTTGGAACCACCCCTCTGTTCTATTTTGCGATTTCCAGATCACGTGCGATAGGTGGAAGTGCGCGCTGGTCAAGGATGTTGTGGGCTCTCATGCAGAGCTGAGCTGGAGACAGGGGATGGGACCTGGTACCCTACCATGTCCCGCTTGGGAACATGGGTGGGACCCACGCTGGACTGTTTGTAGGCAGAGCGGTCTGTGGACAAATTGTGCCCTTCTGGGCAATCCCCACAGGGCCTTACATGTACTGAATGTGAGCAGAAAACGGGCTCTTCCTGTTGTGTTGAGGTAATTTCCGTCAACTGCATTTTGAATGTCGCAATTCAAGTGCGACCTCCCCTGGGCGACGCAAAGCAAGGGAGGGTTGGGAACCTTGCACTTCGGCATTACTTTGCGTAATGGGGCAGCAACTGTACAAGCCCTATCCGATCCAGTTCCTGAGCGACTTCAGGATTTCCACAGTCCATGCATTCATTTACCCATCGAACTCCTATAAAGGGACTCTCGCCATGGGAAACCTTCGCTGCCTATACCCATCGATAACCGCCGCTCTCTGCAATCCCTCTAGACTTGCATTAGAACTTTGATAGTACGGCAATATGAAGTACTCACTTTCGCTGCTTATCGCGTTTTCGGCACTGCAGATCGTTTCCGTTTCTCAGGCATCGTGGTCCGTCAGGTTTCTTTTGATGGGGGCCTTGTGCAATTAGAGGAAGCAGAGCCGCTGCCCTCCGCGGAGGCTGCTGAGAATATTGACATTCTAGAGGACGACGCTCTCATTTTTGAAGAACTGAGTGGGGACCTGGATCCAAAACAGGTTGATACTGGGATCTCGCTTCAGAATTTTTCATTCAGTCCTTCTGACAGCGGTGAGCCGGAGCCGTCTATGGAAGTGTCTGACGGCCTAGAGACTGATGAGGCTGATGACGAGGATGCTCTTGGATTTGAGGAGCCGGGCAACAGAGAGGCGAGGAACGGGAGGGTATCATTCCTTTCCAAGCGTTTTCTGGACGTCAGCTCGCTCCTGCGGGTGAAGAAGCTGTGTACGCCATGGAATCGAGCCAAGCAGGATACGGATCTCTAACTGAAGTAGGGATCACTGTGCAGCGGGGAACCTCCGGTACTCTGAACTTCGAGAAAACAGTGAGTGCGGTCACCGCCAAACAGTTGCACGAGAGTGATTCATCATTTAGGAGAACTCTGAATACCAGTGAGACTCAGACGTACAGTAGGTTGACAAAGTCGTTCCGTGGCGGCCTCAGAATTCCTTTCCTCCGGTTCATTGGCGCAAACCTAGGAGGGAGGGTCACAAGAGACAATATGGACCGCGCTAGGGCCTACTGGTCAGACTACGACACCAAGGCGTCGGCAGCGAAGGAGATTCTGGAAGAGACGACCGTCGCGAATGTTCGCATTCATGGTAGTCTCACGGCAACTGGAACAAGCTTTATTCCAACCACTGTGAATGCCTACATCAAGTTTGCCAAAGTCACTCTTCAGGACGGGAAAAAGCTAGATGTAGTGAGCACGTCGGAAAATGAAGTGGTCGTCGCCGACAACCGCGGCCGACCGGTGCCTGTAGACAATGTGAACATAGAATTCGATCTCGGCTTTGAATCATAGCCGATCGCAGCACGTAAATGTAAGAACTAAGCACGTGTCGTCGCTGTCGATATATTGCATCAATGCCCATCTCCACTGTGACATTTGGTACATGGTACATGAGTGGCTGTGTCGTCTATACCTCAGGCATTCGCTAGAATACTTGGCCCTACCGTCATACAATGGTCCAAGATATCCATTTTTGAAATAAAGGCAATAGATGTACGAAAGTAACCGCGGCCGAAGGCCGGTCGCTTGCTTGAGCGATTCTTTGCATCACGACCTACTCTCCACAGAGATTGAGCATAACATTTTTCACTGCCATACGGATTCATGGCAGATGCCTCCTTATCAGCGCCAGCATTACTCGTGCATGGGGGAAAGTTTTCGGTGTCTTTACTGTTTTAGGATATATTCGATATATCCTAAAGTGTTCCAGACAACCACATCGACCCAAAAGGTGTACTGACACAGAAATGGGGGAAGAACTACGCTCCGTAAAGGGTCGCCCTCAGGCCTGCATCAAGCAGGCCACATTGGACATGATGGGTGCTGCAAGGTGCCTTGCATCATAGACGGGGTGAGAAAGGGGAAGTGTCTGGGTGGTTTACATTTAAAGGCACGTACGACTAAGTTCCGGGTGAGAAGGTGATCTTGTGGAA
>NADL03000372.1:0-25289 GCA_002205965.3 Kappaphycus alvarezii
GGTCTGAGGAAGACAAAGTCGAGTACCTCTATAAGGCTGTCGTTGGTGCGCCCTGGGCTAAAGCATCAATCGCAAATGCTCTATCGGCAAAACCCCAGTGGAATTTTCAACAGCTGTACACTTCTGATTCAAGTTGGTTGATAAATCAAGAAGAGATTGAAGGAAACCAGAGAGATTCCAAAGCTCCTGGTCGTTCGGAACCCTCATTGAGACCGAACGCACCTCCGACAATTCCGAATATTCCTGGTCTCTACTTCAACCACGGAACATATGGTAAGCCCAAACCAGGATCGCGTTCGTCTGCTCCCGCGTCATATCTACGCCGTCAAGAACAATCCAATCGTTCCAATGGCTATCGTAAGGATACACCCAACAAAAATGGTCTTGACCGCTTCGGAAATGTTCGCCGGTGTAACAATTGTGGAGACAAAAATCATTTCATTCGAGAATGCCCTATGCCTCGGAATGTCATGAATAATGTCAGCAATGCGTTAAGCAGAAATCCAGGTCGTGCTAAGCAAATCCTCTTCGAACTATGTCAACAAGTCGAAGATGCCATGTTTAGTGATAATGAGGACGCAGAAGATCCGTTCAACGACACTGAGGAAAAATTGACTGCTCAATGAAGATGAAGGAAATAATGTCCCAATGAGCAAGAAATCCCAGTTACGGCTGAAAATTTTCACAATGACATCATGGGATCCTATACAGAGAGCTTTGATGTAGACTTTGGTCCTGAAAATTTTCTTTAAGGAACAGTAAATCACCCTCCCGTATGAAATTTTCATTCGGTACTGCTCTCCAGAAAAGTAGGACTCCATCTAGAGTCGATATAAGTTCTAACTTCAGTCGACGTATCCAATTTCATCAAAACACATACTCCCATGATGTTTTCTTGACTGATGCAGAAACGGTTGCCTTCCACAGAAAATGAGCCTGAAAGGGCAAACGGAATGGCAAGGGGCATGCATTGACTCTGGTGCTCAAAAACAGTCATTGGTCTTCAGCAAGCCCGTGCATTGTAGATTCATGTAATAAATTCAAGATGAAGAAAAGCAGAAACCTATACAGGTTTGGACAACACGTTCAGCGTGCTATCGGCTCGATTGGTATTCTGATCCCTCTGCCTACATCTCCTATATCTTTCCAGGTTGATGTCGTCAATTCTGATATACCATTCTTGCTTGGACTTGACACACTTGACAGGATACAGGTTTATTTCAACAACGTGGAAAACACTATGTGTAATCCAGTCCTGCAATGGAAGATGCCTGTTGTTCGCAAAAATGGTCATGCTTACCTTCTATGGAACCAAAGTGTCATCAACTTTACCCATAGCGAGCTGACTAAACTCATCGAGGTTTCCATCACCCTTCCACTGAAAAATTATTGAATCTTCTCAAAAAGGCCGACCGGAAGAGTGTGATGCTAATACGAAACAAATCCTCGAGAAAATTTCGCGACATTGCGATACATGTCAACGTCTTGGTCCTACTCCCATTCGCTTCAAGGTATCCATGCAAATACAGATGAACTGTTTTTGGTGACGAACTCTCTAGATTTAATGTTTATCAACAATCATCCAGTCCTCCATGTTATCGATACAGCCACTCATTTTTCAAGCGCCGTTTTCTTAGACCCGAGCTCAGGATACAATCAGAGTGTTGAAGGAATCTGGCTTGCTTTTCTTGAGGCCTGGTGTCTAAAGTACTCTGGATACCCTAATCAGATTCGGACCGACGCAGGATCAGTATTTAACTCTCCCCGATGGAAAGACATCTTGAATGGATGTGGAATCAAACTTAGAATTTCTGGTGTTGAAGCCCATAACTCTCTCGGTATAGGGGAACGACTTCATGCTCCGCTACGCCGTATCTTTCGAAAGGTTCATCGAATGTACCCCCACATCAGAAAGAGCTTCTCCTCGAGATTGCTAACAAAGCCATGAATGACACCATTGGAGAAAATGGTTTAGTCCCTTCATTCTGGTATTTGGAATCCAACCGAGGTTCCCAGTTTTAAACTCAAGACTACCCCCAGCAAAGTGAACGCATGAAAATTATTGCCGATGCCATGATGGAAATGAACACTATCATTGCAGAAAGACGCATTACAACTGCGTTAAGTAGTAATGTCCCTTCTGCTTCGGACAGAGTTTACTATCCGTGACGAAGTTCTCATCTTCAGAGAGAAAGAGAAGGAATGGATAGGCCCTTATACAGTTATCGATTTCCATGACAAAATTGTTCATGTTCAAAGGGGAAATTCACCGATTCAACGTTTCAACACACAACAAGCGAAACCGTACTTTCGCGAAATTAGGGAAGAAGTTGTCGACCCGGAATTCTCCACCCCCTCTGAATTCTATCAAACTATGTTGAAACCATTCCGTTCTCAAAAAACCCCCTAGTCCCCTCTTCTCTACTCATCTTACAGAAATTATTCATCCCAAAGATCCACGCACAGCTGAGTTCGGTCCAGCGAAACGAAAGGAAATCATGGGACTGATTGAACGTGGCACATGGAAAGTAGTATGCAAGGATGAAGTACCATCTAACGCAAATGTTCTAGGTGGAAGGTTTGTACTCGCCATCAAAGATTCTGGTACAAATCGTGAAGTGTGGAAAGCTAGATTCGTCGTACAAGGTCATAGGGATAAAATGAAAGAATTTCTTGTCCATGACACTAGCACTGCTCGTCAACATTCGATCAGAATACTAGTTGGACTTGCATCTATTTCTTTTCAAACTCTTCTCAACGGATGTTACACAAGCATATCTGCAAAGCGCCGAGAAACTCCTTAGAGACATCTATGTAAAACCGACAAAGGAGTTTGAGCTTGGTCCTGATGCAATGCTTAAGCTTCTTAAGCCCCTCTACGGACTCCCTGACAGTGGTGATTACTGGGAAGAACAATTTACGAACATTTAAGATCCGATCTTGGAATGGAATCTACAACTAATGACGGATCATTCTTCTTTAAGGTAATTGATAAGAAGCTTTCTGGCCTTTGTGTAACCTATGTCGACGATTTACTTCAAGCTGGAAATGAGCACTTTGAAAAGTTCTCAAGGAAAACCGAAAATCGTTTCAAGTGTAAACGTAGGGAGTACGATAACATCCAGTTCTCTGGAGCGCAAATCGAAAGAAAACAATTTGGCTTCGAAGTGCATCAATCCAACTACATACAGAGGCTCAAATTACTTCCCACTGATGCCTCTTTTAGTTCGTATAAATCACAGAAGGCTAAACTGGCTTGGATAGCGTACACGAGGCCTGACATTTCATTTCGGGTCGCCCAAGCCGCTCAACTTACGGAAGACGTATTCAAAAGAGATCCGCAGAACCATATCAAAAGGATCAATCTAGCCTTAAAGGTCGTCAGAAATGACACCTCTATGCGACTGAAGTTTCCGAAGCTTGATTTGAAATCACTTACTTGCGTGTTTACTCCGATGCATCATTTGCTACAAATATCGACGGATCATCACAGCTTGGATACATTATTTTCTTGGTAGATGAAACTGACAAGTGTCAACCGCTTTACTGGTCATCTCACAAATCGAAACGTGTCACGAGGTCCGTACTTGGCAGTGAAGTTATGGCATTAGCTGATGCATTCGATATGTCCTACGCATTGAAACATGACTTACAGAAAATGTTATTAAGACCTGTTCCTATCATCATGTTTACGGATAGCTTGTCTCTTTTCGATGTCATTACTAGGGCAACTACGACTAGTGAGAAACGTCTCATGATAGATATTGCTACTGTTAAGAATTCTTACAAGTCGAAAGAACTCCAGAACATCAACTTTATTCGCTCTGAGTTCAACCCTGCTGACGCTCTAACAAAATTCAAAAGTGACGCAATTCTACACCGCATCATCCGAGATGGTCGCATTAGTCATCCAATTGAGCAATGGATTGATAGAGAAAGCTAAATTCGTTTGTTCAAACGAACAAAGAGGGTGGGAATGTTAGAATTAGAAGATGTTTTTGTCAGCGGACAATGCCAACCGACAGTAGTTCCAATTCATTACGTATGATGATAGAATTGATATATTTTAGATTAATTTACTGTGCTTTATACTGTCAGTTAGGCTATGCAACTGTACTGTATTTTGTCAGCTAGTCTACAGTATAGTGTCAGCTAGTCTACAGTATACTCCTGACCTGGGCACCTCAGGCAGGGTAATCTACAGTATAAAGAGAGTGATGGTGTTGCATCCCGCACACCATCACAACAACAACATCATCAACGAACAAAACGACAACAACAGCAAAACTTGTGTGCCTCCTTCCCCCCATTATTGTGCTCGGTATAGCACAAACCAATTGGTCGAGATTCGGCTCTCGCCCCCGCTCTTCTACGGGCGAAACCACAGCGGGAGACCTACTGTACTGCACTCAAAAATTGGCGCGCATCTCCGGATATAAATTAAATCTTCTGCAACGTGGGCATCTAGAAAATGAGAACACCTCTTTAGAAAGTCGTTGGCCAATGACGACCATGCATGATGGCCAAGATGGCTTATTTGGATATGATTGGCTCTTTTGATAATACCGGCACATTTTTGCAAAAGGTCCGGTAAATGAACGCCCCTGTCCCCCAATTAGAAACACTATAAAAATTTGATTCTTGGCATCAATTGGAGGGGTTACTAAAGGTGTAGTGATTACTGTACGTACGTACTGCACTGTACAGTACAGTACAGTAGTTAAGTTCCAGTGCAATAAGCAATCTTATCAAGAGAAAGAATGGCGCTTTATTGTTTGTAGATGAGTCCCCTCTAAACAAGACTTTATCAACGCATCAATTTAACGCTTTTCGAAGCGTCGAAGTCCACAGGTGGAAGCCAAAACCTTCGTTCCCTGGACAAGTAGGCTGCACTCCCGAGAAGCCATTGAACAGGGAATTTCCCCATAACATTCATCCGACTCCATTTTTTTCGAAGATATTCGTCATGCGCTGCTCCACCCCCATGAGTTTGGACTCTCTCATGTTGCAGAAGTTTAGAGTCTTCACCGCAGCACTGCTCATTTCCAACCTTGCAATATCTACGTATGTGATAGCAAAGGTACCCTACACAGAGATTGACTGGAGGGCCTACATGGATGAAGTTGGGGGCGTTGTCAAGGACCATCAGTTTGACTACACCTTTCTAAAAGGAGAGACGGGGCCATTAGTTTATCCCGCGGGATTCGTCTATATCTTTTCGCTCCTTCATTATATCACCGGTGGTCAAAATGTGCGTCTCGCGCAGTACATATTTGCATGTTTGCATGCAGTTCTTCTTTTGTTCTTGGTAATCATCTATCGCTCGTGCCACCAAGACAAGTTAGGAGACAGCAGCTTTCCCCTATGGATGATCATAATCCTGATCGGTTCGCGGCGAATTTCTTCGCTGTTCGTCCTTCGCCTGTTTAATGACGGCGTCCAGATGTTGGTGCTCTATGCTTCAATTGTCCTTTTTCTTAATAACAAGTGGAGTCTCGGAAGTTTGGTTTTCAGCATTTCAGTTTCAATTAAGATGAACGCTCTCCTCTTCGCCCCCGGGCTTGCGGTGTTACTCTGTCAGGCTCGCGGTGTACATGGAGCTTTTAGACGAGTCTTCGGTATTTGTGCAACAACGCAGCTATTTTTGGGTGCACCGTTTCTCATCCACGCACCGAGAAGCTATCTGTCCCGCGCCTTTGAATTCAGCCGTGTATTTACACACAAATGGAGCGTGAACGGGGCCGTTTTGTCAGAGGACACTTTTCTCGACAAAAGGTTCGCATTGCTATTGCTAGTCTACCACGTTCTTGTTTTGCTGGGATTTGGACACAGAAGGTGGACAGTATCTGGAACTGACGGTCTCCCAGGTCTACTCGGTATACATAAGAGCTCTACACGACGGCTGTCTAGAACTTCGAATGATCTCAGGGCTTCCCATATTGCAACCGTCCTGTTCACAAGCAACCTAATCGGAGTAGCCTTTGCCAGATCTCTCCACTACCAATTCTATTTGTGGTACGCACACTCTCTACCGATGCTAGTGAGTTTCACAGACCTTCACTTGGTTGGTAAGGTCGCAATAGTGGCCGTGATTGAGATAGTGTTCAACATTTATCCACCTCAACCAGTCGCTGCGCTCGCTTTACATGCTGCCCACGCCGCCCTCTTGTACTCGCTGTGGCGCCGTCCGCAGGCCACAAATTCAACCGTATTCAAGCTGTCTCACACGCCGACGCCGAAAAAAAGGATCCTCTGAAAACATGAAGAACGATTCGTTTTCGCTAGGCTCGCGGTTCCAGAATGCAAAGGTTCGATGCCTCGAAATCCACCATTGCAATCCTCCTAAATTACCGAGGACCAGTTACGAGTGGGAATCAGAAAACCGTCCACGAACATGGTTCTATATTACATCTCGAATCCTTGGATCTGAACCCAAATCTCGTTTCTCCGATGCTGCGGTAACACCCTCGGGCGATTATCCACCACGATTCTGAAGTCAGTTTCGGAGATTAGTCTTGTTGACGCTGACGCGTGCACCGCTGAGACAAGTTCACTATGTTGTTCAGCTACTACTTCATCGTGTACAGGCCCGGAAAACTCCTTGACAGCAAATATGGCGTACGTTTCCAGTGTCTGCGGTTTTTTTTCTAACTGGAGAGGATTGAACCAAGACAATCGCAAAGTAGTACCCAGCTTGTCGATGGCAACGCTTGCCATGTCGGGAATTTGGCGCCAGACGCAAACAAAGGCTGAATAGGCTGCCAAGGGAAAAATTGGAAAGAGGCTCATGGCAAACCATTCAAAATTGGAGACGCGCTTTGGAGCAGCGCCTGTGTTTGAGTAAAGGGCGCGAACTTGAAATGAAGAAGTTTGGGCAACCACAGAGTAGGAGGGGGTTGGGTCGTGCCACGGAGGGGATGCTTTCGGCACAGGGCTGAGCGAGAGGTCATTCTTGCGTTGGAGAAAAGTCTCGTTGGCGGGCGTATCGTAAAAGCGCAGTTGATGATCGGCTGGTGCGGAGGAAAGGTCACTGAGGAAGCGTTGGACGTTCAGATTGCCTTGCGGGACGCCGTTGAAGATTTTCTGGGGGACAGGTGTGGATTTGCGTTGAAAGAAAGGGTGACCGAGGATTTGTCGGCTGGAATTTGGACAGTGTAGGGTCCGACCTGAGAGGGTAGGGAGCGGCGATATACATTAAGAAACCAAGAGTACCGACCGAGGATGGGAATTGGGTAAAGATTAGCGCATAGTGTTCCCGTGAGTCCAGGTTTGGTATTCAGGCCGACAGGAATTTGTTTGGGTGGGGAAGTGGGTGAAGTTGAAGCAGAACTGGAAGATGCGGATGAAGCTCTCACACGAAAGGAGGAAGGTCTTTTCTTGTGCTTCGGAAAGGGAGATGCAGGCACTTTTGAGAAGAAAATTGACGTTGAGAGAAAGGCTGTTGGTTGCGAGACCATCGTAGTTGATGATGGGCATGATTCTACCCAGATATTGCGGAAGGGATGGAGCATACGTATGCACTCCCAAAGCCAACGCGACAATAGGGAGCTCAGATCTGCTATCGCGGATACTTTAGCGGATACTTTATCAACGTACGGTACACCGCATACAGTATCCTTTCCAATGGGGTGAGATCTAGAATTGATCGTCACGTAATACACTTGTGCGGTGGAGGCATATGGTAAGGTCGGTGCGGTACTTACTCAGAAGAGACACGCTGCCGCGGCTGTAATGTCCAACGCAGTCTGTCTGCTGGGAGGCCTCGAGCCGGCTTTTTAGGGTAATTTCAGAGGTATTACTGGGCACCCTGTAGGATATTCCGGGCCACAACCGACCATATTTTTCAAATATTAAATCACCCCACATTTTTCTGTAAGTTGTCATGCTTACACTAGAAGTTTTCAAGCTGTCTGGATCCCGCATTTAGATGGTGGAATTTTCTTCTAGTCCCCTTTTGTCCTTGTTGGAGTATGTGATGGTTCAGCCGTCGCCAGGAGATGTTCTGTCTTCAAGAGTAACCACTATACCTGTACGGTTCAGGTTTTTGAACACATTAAAAGATTCCCCCCCAACCATATTTTTCCCTTGTGCGGTTATTAGAGTTTCCAATTGGTATAGGGGTATTGATGGTTCACTTCGCAAATGTTTCCCATAATTTAGATTATTGCACAGGTGGCAGTCTTAAAGTAAATAGCAATTCTTTTTTTGGTTGATTGCTTTGCCGTCATGATGATTAGAGTTGAACAGTAAAACTTTACTGCACTACTGCTTGTTGACGCAGCGACAAGTGTATTACCGGTACAGCGGAAAGCAATATACCATAGCAAAGGACGGAATGGAATGTCTCGAACGCGGAAGTTGCGGGAAGAGGAAAGATCGAATGTAAACACCCTCAGCTGGGATCCGGTTCGCAGCGAACGTATAGGGAAGCGTAATGCACAAGATCACGATGCGAAGGAGGAATGCAGCTCTACGCTTGAAGGCAACATTCCAGTGAGATAGCAATAGGCATTGGCGTGAATCATATTTGTAAAGTTTAGAGCAGCGATTGTCTCGACTCGGGACTCACAAGGCAGGACCAACGGGGCACCTCGCGGCCATTTGCGGATTAATTATCAATGGAAGTGTACTGTACTGTACTGTATGGTTCTACTGCTGCGATTCGCCCCTCGCGCTGCAAGGCAACTACATTACAGTGATGCTTACAGTTGCTCGTACGACTATACAAACTGTACACTATGTACAGAAGTATCGCAATGCAGTAACTCTCGACAGTTTCCTTGGATGCCTGTTTTGCGCAAGATCATTTGATCCTTGCCTATACAATCAATCCCAATCCTCAATGTTCCACAACCATCCTCCTTGAGCCTTCAGACAACGCAATCATATCTCGAGTGGACAGCGAGAGTATCCGTCTCACTCACGGGTCCTTGTGACTTTCGTCTAGCAATTCCTCACTGCCACAATTATCTGCAAACATTCTTCCTGACCCTCACACACACCACCGGCAACTTCCAATCTCATCCTTGACCTCATCTCTCACAAGGCTCTTGGATCCAGCCACAAACGTTCTTCTCGCCCCCCTGCTTTTACTTTACTCGATTCCAGTCATGGCTCCAGCATTCCTCCTCACCCCGCTCCTCATTAATCCAGTTTCCCGTCCCTTCAAAACCCGTTTCCAATGCCGCCCTCACTCCAGACCCATTCTTTGTTTTGTTCGGCCACGTGCTGCCCTGCATGATCATCCTCCCGCCCCATTCGACATTCCAAATGACTTCACTCCCGTTACTCCAGTCTCTGGCTCCTCTAACACAGAGGAGGAGTCGTCGAATGCCCTTGATCCAGCCTTTACTGGCGGACCTGGCTCTCCTCCCTCCGGCACTAACTATCGCGGTGATGGTCACTCTGGCGACGGTGAACCCGACCCAACCAATGATGATGCTCTTCTAAAGCCAATCCTCGCTCGTCATAATGCGTCACTGCCCGACATCCCACAAGACATTCTTTCCGCTTACCGCCATGGCTATATTGGGCCCGACAACATTGCCAATTACTTCCTTGCTCAAGCCAATATCTTCTCTCGTCTGCTTATGCGCTGTGGAGACGGTATGCGGAACAGATTCCTAGCCGACAAGCTCTTCCTGTTGAAGATTTTGATTGAGGAGGGCATTGGCGTCTTTGGCAAACTTTCCGCCGAGTATGAACAACGCAGAGCAAACTTTTGGCAGGAGGGCGAGTTTGTATTCGCAAATCTCATTACTGCAATTTTGGCAGACTTTGCCCTCGTCTACTTACCAGCACCATCCGTCGCTTTGACTCGAGATCTCTCTGGTTCTGGTTTCGGAGCATGGTTAAATCAGATTTCCACAAAGCTGCCAAGCAACATTTTCCAGACAGATCGCCCGTTCACAGTAGCGCAGAGGTTCGGAGGTTTTGCTCTTAAAGCGTCTCAGCTATTTGTTGTGGGAATGATGTGTTGCTTGGTAGGCAGCGCGATGACCAACGCAATGGTTTACATAAGGGAAAAAGTAGACGAAAACTATGTTCCGAAGACACAGAAACCAAACGTCCTCGCTGTTTCAGCCTTATATGCTACATTTTTGGGAGTTAGTTCAGGTAGCAGGTATCAGCTGGTCAACGGCATTGAAAGCCACATATTTCCGCGTTTGTTTAAGAGCACACCAAGGATTCTTGAGGAGATGACAACTTTCATATTGAGGTATGGAAACACTTTTTGGGGTAGTCAGCAATGGGTCATGTTCTGCCGTTTCACTAATGTGCAGAAAACAAAGGCTGAGTAACATCTCTGAGATTACTTTGTCCGTTGTTTCTGGACCATACTACGTGCTCGTCAACAAATGCATTTTGTACGAACGAGTAGGCAGCAAAAAGTCCGTTCCCTGGTTTTACCCAGCCGGATCAGGCAAACAGTCCGTTCCCAGATGTTATCCAGTCGCTTTCTTCATTTCGCCGCACAAACATATTTCATGACGGGCCCAAACACAAAGAAAATGGTGTCAGTCGATCTCTCGCAAGCCAAGGCTCTCGTTACCCAGAGGATTACCTTGTAAACAAAGATCCCAGTAGTGCTCAACCCCCTGCTTCCGGAAGATCTGTTTACACTCTCGCGGATTACGGGGACGAGCGATAGAAAAGTCATCAAATGCCGTCTTCGCAATTGGACCTTCCCAGACCATTACGCATGCGTTTCCCTTAGTTTGGTTCTCGCCGCTTTGTTCAACTGATGTATCCGCCTCTACCTCCACCTTTTCCCCATCCTCCCTTTTGTCGTCTTGCTTTGCATTCCAGTCAATTCGACGAAGCATTAGCTTCTTGTATTTTCGCAGCGTTTTCGGGCCTCCCTCTACCACAATAATATTCATTTCAGGAAATAGCACGAGAACGCCAGTCATTTTCCATTGACGGGCGCTGATGTCGACCTTGAAACGATGCTGTGGGTGACGCATAGAGGTTACTCTGAAAACCGCGGCCATCAGCCCTTCTTGTTTATCCTTCTCCAATTTCGCCATCTCCTTTTCTCGCTTTTCCTCTGCCGTCTTCTTCCGTGCCTGGTTATCCATTTCGTGCTTCCTTCTTCTTTCCTCTATCTGCTTGCGCACCTCTGCTTCCACCTTTGTAGGATCTGCGCTCGCCTCGGTTGCTAACACACGCATCATGTTACTTAATTTTACCTTTCGCTCGTCCGGCGGCAGTAGACCAGCTGCAATCATCTCTTGCTTTTCCTTCATCTTTTCCATCCTTCTCTGCCTCCTCAACTTTTTGGTCTCCTTCTTTGTCAACATTAATGGAACCACGGGGGGTTCCTTACGGTCATCTGCCTCCCCAACGGAAGTGGACAGTGCACGTAGTGAGTAATTCGGTCCTCTCTGATATCAATCCCTACCGCAACCTCAGCATGAGTTACTCCGTCCTCTTCAGCCTTGCACTTCTTGAGGGCCCGCGTTGGAGTATCTTTCAGAAAGGGTAAATCCCACCATTCCCATTGTGGCACCTCCCTGCTCTCAGTGGTAAGCTGACGCGGCAAAACCGGGAGTTCGGAATCATCATTTGCATGACTTAGTAACTTGCGTCGGTACTCTGCGTTCTTAAGCTCTACAGCTTGCTGTTTTCGGCGACGGTGTGCCTTGTCTGCTACTTCGCCGGGCTTATGAAAGGCCAGTTCGCGCTGGGGTCTCTCTCGTGCCGCATTAAGACCAGAATGAAAGTAGGGATTTTCAACGGGATCTGTGGACACCAAATCGCTCGGTGTGACATTTAGAACAGTATCCAATTTGCGAGCTTGAGCAATGCTTCTGTTGAGACGGATGGTGGAGACGGGTGCCACAGGAATTGCAGAGAGGTCAAGAGGTTTCGAGGCTGGGACACTCGGGTTGAGAGGTGTCGTGGGTATCGGTGGTGGCTTTTCTGACACAGGGGCGAAACGAGATGTACGACGACGCTTAGATGGTTGAGGGGTGGGATTAGAACTGGTAGCAGAGGCGGAGAGATGAGTGCGCAGAGCGGCAACAGCGGGATTGGGAGGGAGGGATGTTATTGAAGGAGCGGTAGGGTAGAAGGAATTGAAGTTGCGGTGGACGAGGAAGCTGGAGGCACGGCAGGAGATGGGGCGAAGCGGGATTTGCGACGACGCTTTGATGGGGGCTCACTCATAATGGGACTAAGAGAGTCTACGGCGCATTGATAGCTTCGACGAAGACGATGTGGAAAAATGGCAAGCCGACGATACAGGTCTTTGGGGTAGAGTAGTCCAGTGGGCTGCTCTGCCTTTGTCCCGTTGGGAGTGGGACTGAGTCACTTCCCCCGTCGGGATTTGGAATTCGGAAGTTGTGGTCGCACAGTTTTTTTCCTGTATTACAATGCTGCTTACCAGCTTTGACCGGCAATGTCAACAAGGCAGCTGCCACATGGACAGGCCAGAAACGCTGAAATCTGCTTCAATAAATACAAAAAAGCTAAACGGAAACGAAATACAAGCTATACTTAAAATGAACAGAATCTGAACCCGTCGTATTCTGTCAAAATATTGTAAGCTGAATAGCAACAAACGGTGTTTTAATATAGAACTTAGAGCTAAATAATTACAGTTTGTGTACTAATTATGAAGTTTTCCGCTACACGTGGCCGACGTTGACTATCCGGTTAGTTGTTCGACGTACTGTACTGTACTGTATGGTATACGGTATACTGTAGTCTAGAACTAATTGCCGAAAAAGATTCTCTTTTTCACAATTAATTCAATTAGCAATTAATGTATTAATTGTATTAATTGCATTTTTTAAAATGCAACATTCTCTGGAAGCAGTGAGAGACCTTTTATTTCATTAAATCTTTAAATACAGGTCCCAGTTCCCCCCTTATTTCATTAGATTCAAGGGGGGTCGCGAATGAGCCCCGTGTAGAGGTCGGTTGGTGGGGTATGTGCGCAGTTTTCGGTGAATCAGCGTAACGCTTACCGAAAACTGCGCCTAACCACGGTATATTTTAGAACAAACGCCGGGATAGGTGTTTAGGGCAATACCTTCGGAACGACACGGTATTGAGGAGAGCTCCTTTTTCCTTCTTTCGGCCCGGGTCAGTGCTGAGAGACCTCCATCTTCCTGATTGCGGTATGGCGCGGAGTGAGGCTGACAATGTCACATCTAGTCCCTGTTCGGTTGGCGCGAATAGAGGGTGTTCGATGAAAAGGCCAGTGCTTGCTGCTCGGTTGGGCTTGTGTGGAGGCAGCGGCAAAGACCGTTCCCGAAATACGGTAAGGGAGACGGCCGGCTTGTAAGTTCGCGGTATAGCACCCTATGACGGTTTTGGCGGCGAACTACACCCACACTACCTTTGCAAGTTGTGGCGTGATGTCCATGGTGTCGAGGAGAGGGGGACAGTATAGTTACCCTCCAGACAGGTAGGACAGCGCTGGAGGCCGCAGAAATATTTGGTTGCTTAAGCGAAGGTTCACCATCGTGCCCCATATCTCCCCAGAGATGTATGGGTAGGTGGAAGGGGGCGGGATTGTTGAGAAGGGGGCGAAGCCGTGGAGGAGGCAGCAGAGGCCAGACGAGTTAAACGATGCGAAGAAAGGCGGTAGGGATCGATAAGTGTAGCAGGGAGAGGCGGAAGCGGTGAAGATATCTTCCTGGAGGGGGCGGGCGTCGTTGTGGTCGAAGTGGCGAAAGCGTGATAAGAGCGCCTCTAGTGGTAGTTCTGCAAGGAGGTCCAAACTCATGGCCAGGGTGTCGTAGGACGGGGCCTGAAGCCTGGCGACATGCATATGCGTGGGGGTTGCGTGCAGAAGTCGTCGAATGAGGGGCGTATTTATCACTTTGAGATCGTGTATGCGATGACGTTGATGGGAGTGTAGGGCGTGAGGCCGAGGCCACCATGGCGGAAAGGCGGTGTGGCTTGAAGCCATGGGCAGAGGGGGGTTGGCGGGTTGGCGGGCGGGGCAAGCTCAAGATAACGGGCCGTGATGGCCGAGATGGAGGACCGCAACACCTCGATGATGTATTGCTTGCGCCTCTAAGGGCAGGACGGGTTGGAGAGGCGGGCGACTTCGGCGTGGAGGGTGGGTAGGAGGGATTGGACAGCGGCAAGGGAATGGAAGTGGGAGATGATGGGAGGGGGGAGACACGATGATGGGCGGAACGGAGGACTGCGTGTGTTAGAGAGAGTCGGCGGCAGCACAGACGACGGTCGCGTGGGGATTGGCGGTGGGAACAACGGCGATGGAGCCGGGGAAGCCCCTGGCAGTCAGGGCTTCGCGTGGAGACAAGGCATTGCGGCACTGGTCGCGAGGAATGGAGACAAGAGCAAACTCCTTTGGCCCGTTGTTGACGAGCCGGGCGGAGATGCGTTCTATACTCCCTTGCAACGTGGGTGGGTCAGAGGAGCGGAGTTGAGGTGAGTGGTTGTATTGCGGCCTAAATTGGGAGACGGGTGGGCGGATACTGGGACGGCGGGCGAAGAGCGGCGGCGAGGTATGGCAAGGGTGCCTGGTCCAAGGTGGCAGGCGGAGTGGCGGAATTGGGGATGCTGGAGGCAAGCAGGGCGCGGAATTTGACGACATTGGAGGCCGCGGAGGTGCTACGAAGGAAGCCAAATGCATTGGAGAGGGTCGGGTCTGAGCGGTAGAGGTCGAAGAGCGTTGAGGGAGCGTCGGGAGACGCGAGATCGGTGACCGAGGAGAGGAGATGGACGAGATCAATGAAAAGGTAGAGGGAGGCGTGCGCTGCACGGCGCATGATGTCGTGCGACGGTGGAGCAGCTCCCCCGACGGCAGGCTCGGGAACACACATTGGAAGTGAAGAGAACGTAGAGGACTTTTGTGTTATGGGAGATCGAGAGTCGGGAAGGAGAGATAGAGTAGATGATAGCTTAGCCTTCGTCTGTGCCGCCGAGGACTCTCCAACACACGAAATCCGCATATGACGCCTTCCGCGGCCACTCGCATTCCTCCCGTCCGCCCATCACCGTGTCCCCTCCCTCCCCATCTCCCACTGCCATTCCCTGTCGCTCTCCAATCCCTCTACCCACCGTCCACGCCGAAGTCGCCCGCCTCTCCAACCCCTCCTGCGCTTAGAGGCCCAAGCAATACTTTATCGAGTGTTGCGGTACTCCATCCCGGACACTACGGCCTACAATACCGAGCTCGCCCGCCAGTGAATCATGCTGTTTACAGCAGTTTAAACCGGCAGGTTCAACATTTCGAATTAATATAGTGCTTTCTGAATAGTGCGCCACTTCAATGCCTTACACTTGTTCCTAGAGAACTATATCATCCGGAGAATTTTGCAGATTCCTTTTATTTGGTATAGCGCGTACTACAGTATAACGCCTTCATGCCTTATGTTCTAGGACGCACTACTCAACAGAACCCTCTTTATCAAGCATTTCTCTGCTGCAGTAGCCGCTTAAATGAAGGCATTCATTACATGCGATCTACTAGTAGAAAAGCCCACATCAATCATCGGATCATCATTGCCGTGTTGCAACCTCTCAGAATATATGGCCTTCACACTCTCCCACGTTCCCCCGGATGTCTGGCCCCGTATCGCCAGTCATCTCACTCTCGCAGACCTGCAGAACCTGTCCCTCACTTCCGTCGCTGTTAACCGTCTCATCACCTCGGATTGTGTCTTCCGAGAATTTTTTTCACCGGTCCTCCACTCCCCGGCCAATACATCTTGGCAGAATCTTTATCGCAGGCTACACGCCATCACTCACTGCCCGAGCTGCATTCCAACTCCCTTAAAGATGCTACCTTTCCGTCTCGCATCGTCGCCAGTATTGGAGACACCTTAATCGTTAGCCACGGACACAAACTAACTGGCTACCCATCTGGTTGGATGATTGACGTCCGCCCTCTTTGCGGGGACCTAGACATACTTATATGCTCTGTTCCTATGCATACCGGGCTTGGTATTTTGCACGACCTAAAAGGCCAGTGGTACTCCGAAACGTCCCAGCGCACGGTAGCGTTTACAACCCTAAGTTTGCATACTGGAGCTTCGATACATTGTATTCAGATTCCTGTCGGCGCCAAGGTATTCACGTGCTCAATTGCACTATGCAACCAATGAATCCGCTCAGGGCAGTTTTTCTGGGTGGCCATGACTCGTGTTTCTTGGTTTACTTTGTTGACCATGGACGACAGTTGCTCGTGGTCGAAAGAACAACCGGCGCATGTGTAAGACGTTTCGATATGGCAAAACGCTGCAGAGAAATGTCAGAGGAGATGCATTCATGAGGTTGGTACGAGGAGATTCGGGATACATTCGAGACGGCTTTGTGGTGGTAGGCGTGATTGAGAAAATCAACAAAGTGTCACAAGCAGCGACAAAGGTCACCTGAGTATCCTGGGCGGCAGTAAGGAGGAGATTGATCTCGAAGAAGGTGTTGAGTTAATTGATATTGTGCGATCGAGAAATGGTGCATTGGCATGGCGTGCAAAGGACGCGACCAATTACAATATGGAGAGCAGAATCGTGGAACCATGATCAAAAATGGCCGATGAGAATTTACGGGACGAATACCACCGAGCTACTTCACGCCTCTACTGAGTTTTCTATCTCAGACGAATGGTCGCAACGTGTTTTTAATGCCAAAGGGTTTAGCGTTAATCAATAACGTACAAGCGGAGGGAAGAGTTTTGAGATTGGCGTTTAAAGGTAGCGTTCTGACGTCGACGAATGTCTCAGCGGGAAAGGCCTTCCTTGGAATGATGTTGGAGTTGGGCTACCGCCTGTGCCGGGGGAGAGTCATTATTGCGGCTATATACGAGAGTGGGGTGTTTGCAGCATTCGATCTGTCGGAGGGCACACGAGTGTGGAGTTTGAAATGTGAAGATGCAGTAACTGAGGCTGTTGTAGTGGGAGAACACTACCTCTTCGCAATCGGACAACGTGGTCGAAGCTATACTTGGCACTTTGACAAATTCTGTCATCGGCAAGGAGGAAGGTTTTCTGTTGGAACCTGCGTACCAATCCACCCTTCGATTCTCCCACCCGGACGATCAATGCACGTTCGTAGGATGGTTTTCTTCCTGCAAGACGATATCGTACAGAACACATACGCATTTTGACCCAGTAGTGCCGAAATTCCTGTACAGTGCCCACCACGATTAGCTTCAGGGACCTGGATCGCCCGACGCCCCCATCCGACGGCTCAGACCGCGCCCTTGGCTTCGATTTCCGCCCAACCGCCTTGACTGTCTGGGTGCACCTGCTCCCGTCACTACCAAACGCTGCGGAATGAAGTTATGCCCCACTTCCAGCAGTGTAATTTGTCACCGCATCTCCCAGCGCTGAGTTGCATTATGTCTACATTTGGCCAGCACTAGGACGGCGCACGGCAATGTTGCTTCTGGCTTCTAAAGTCCCGGCATCTGTTTTCCAGCCAGTCCACCACTTCTTCCTGGACCGTCCCACGTCGTGCCGTAGATCAAGTGCTGCAAAAACTTTTGTTGGGGAATACATTTTGCTCATTCCGCAAGGCGATGGGGTCCGGGCAGCCTACTACTTTGAGACGCTGTACCCTGATGTAGGGTATCCCAGAATGTTCCGATTGGTGACGGTACGCTACTGCATATTTTGTTGAGTCCTTTTCTGGACGATGCCGACTGCTGTACAGTAGTCTGTAAGCTGAGTAACGCCCCGAGGAGGGGCAAATACAATACTGTGCTGTACAGTACTGTACTGTAGCATAGATCCGATAGACTGGTGGACGCAAGGTTTTACTATACGCAGCAATAAAGAAGGCGAGAGGAGTTGCCGGACGTGCAGTCGAAGAGGGGCAGGGTCCGATCGTCGTTTCATGGTAGCATCGTCGTCGAGTTCCGAAAATCCTCTTTGGTGGATCCTATCTTTTTCTTTCTCTTATCCTGCCAACAATTTCACTTCCTCTGTTAATTCCCCGCTATGATGACCAACGAATCAGACGCACTCTGTGAGCTGCCAAAGACAACCGGGCCGAGGACAACATATATAGGCGTTGGAGAGTGAAGGCGCACATAGAGAAGGACGACATCGATTTGCATAGACTAACTGATCAACAGAGCGAAGATTCTCCCACTGTCTGGAACAAAGCCAATATCAAGGCTAGGAGCGCTATCGCCTTCACATTCAGAACTGGTCCCATGGCACAGGTTGGAACGCTCATCGACGAAGACAAGCCTACCAAAGAGATGTAAGGCGCAATTGATTGGCTTTACATGTTATTCAACTAGCGGATGACTATAAATATCCAACAAGAGGTACAAAAGCTCCTGTTCATGTACGGACCACGGTAGGAAGCCAACCTAAACAAATTTCATGAAATTCTAAACCGTCTGAATGCCCTCAACAATGGCATTCCGAATGAAGAGAGAGGCACTAAGCTTGTTCGTATGCTCACAGCTTCCTTCCTTCCAATCATCCGAATGCATTCTGTGCTTGGGCATCAGATTTCTTTCGCCCAACTTTCAGTTACGATACAAACCGAAGTTTCTCCACGCAGGATACAAAGAGATGGAAAGCAGTCTATCTGTGTTCCAAATGGCTTTACCGCATCCAAGAGCAATGGATCTGATCTAGGCACAAGTTTGGGTTGTGTCACAAGGAACAGCGAATGTCAGAACCTTTGCTGAGTATGCGGTCGCCATAGCCATCGAGCTACGAAACACTATTGCCGAGCCAACAATTATTTCTGAAATGGATCTTTCACACTTCGTGGAACAATTCGTGAACATGGTGGTGGCAGACATGGCTTTAGGCACAGGATGGAGGCCGAGGTCGTAGGACTTTCTACAGTGCGCGAAATATAACAGGACCAAGGCAAGTATGCCAAGAAACTGAAATACCTATGACCATTTTGGGCTTAAGAGTGAGTGATAAGGCCTCACAAATAAGGCTCCAGTTAAATATTACCTGGAAACAAGTACTAGAGTCTTAAACATTTGAATATGATAGGACCACATTTTTCGTGGGAACTAAAAAATAGGACCAAAACACAAAGGACGACCGCATTTCATTGCGGTTCACACTTCCTCCATCGAGATGTAATCGTAAAGAGGGGCAAAAAGGCGGGTCAGAAACCGAACCTATCAGCCACTGAGCTTCGATCGCTCTTTCGACACGCATCAACAGGTAATTACTCGGCTAGGGACCTGAGAAACAACTTAAAGTTGAACGTTTCAGTGCGTAGAGTGCAAGAGATACAGTCCTCATCCAGGGATACGGTTTACAAGAAGATCCCGCGAGCTCCAGCAATGTCTGCGGCGCATGAACTCAGGAGGCTAGAAAGGACACGGGTTTGTCGAAATTGGGAGCTCAATACGTGGAAGCATGTAGTGTTTTCGGATGAGAATAAGTTCAATCTTGACGGCCCTGACGGATTAGCATACTATTGGCACGACTTACGAAGGGAGGAGAAGATCTTCTCGACTCGTCAGCAAGGGGACAGTCGGTCATGGTATGGGTGGCGATGTCGCACTACGATTTGTCTTATTTGAATTTTTTGAAAGGAGACCAGGATTCTAACCGATATTTCGAAATGTTAAAACATTATTTGCTGCCCTGGGCTGCGGAGACCCTTGGGGAAAACTGGACGTTTCAGGATGACGGTGCCTCCATCCATAGGAGCGACTTTACAAAGAAGTGGTTACACGATAAAAAAGTGGATGTGATGGACTGGCCTGCCAAATTCCTCAATTTAAATATCATAGAGAACCTTTGGGGGGTTCTGGTAAGATATGTTTACAGCGGTAACAGGCAATTCGAGTCTGTCGGTGACTTGTGTGAGGTCATTTTGGAGGATTGGAACAAAATTTGCTCCGAAACGATCAAACGTTTGTATAGGTCTTTGCCGACTCGTCTTATAGACTGCGTGGAACGAGAAGGTAAGGAAACCAAGTACTTAATCGTTCTGCAGTAGGGGTTTTGAGTAAAGTGTTTGTCTTGGTCTTTTTTGTTTTGTCCAAAACTTTTGGTCTTATCGCTCTTTGTGCTGATCGCTCCTAGAGGAGTTGTTTTCATATACTTTTTCTATTGTTTCTGGGCCTCTAATGCACTGCAGTGTCTCCCAGTGTCTCATTGGTTTCAATGTGAGCCTCTGATTGCCTGCGAATAGGATGTGGTGGGATGGTCCTAGTGCTTTTTCGCGCACTGTACCAAAGATTCGATTCCAATCAGATTAAATTTGTCGATGAATATGAGCATTATTAAAAGCTGTAATGTGGCTCATAAATTATCACAATGCCCTGCAGACCGGAGTCGATCTATGTTTTTTGAAACAGTGAAATGTGAAATCGTGAAATTTCTCGTGGCCAATAAGAAAAGTCCACGTCTCACAAATATAATCAAGATTTATAGATTGAATCTCATGTCGGATAAATCTCGGATTTCCCCACTGACAGTGCCATGAAAGAATCGTGGACTCAGTAGAGGAAACTGCTGCCACAGCCGTTATGCAGTTTGCACATGCTTGTTGACATTCTCTATCTTCGATCCGGGGGGCATCACACTCTGTGAGCCTCTTCTCCTAGGGAATACTGTGAGATCCCTAACGGACGCGACACCTTTACATCTCTCGGACAACCGTTTGCCCATCTGAAATCCTGAGAATCAGAACCCCGCATTACAGACTAATGTTCTCTGTAAGCTTTTATCCACATGAACATTCCTCAGGGAACAGCTGACCTCATTTCTCATGGATTAAAAACACCCCCAACTCCCCCACGTTTATGCTAGGAGGGCCTGAAGGTTCCATGAAGGTACGATTTACATATTGTACGCCTTCTGCTTCTGAAACATTCCCTTGTTCTCGAGCCGCTGCAGACGATAGCATTAAAGTCAGATGCACAGAGAGAAAAAAAGCATTGGGGATGGGGTGTCCCCATCAGTTTCTACGTGGATATCATCCCCAAAGAAAGGAAAGGAACAGCATGAAATCAAAATTATGGATCTCGAGAAGATGTCCGATGTCCTCAAACCGCAATCGGAAGAAATATGAAGAGAATCAGAAGAAGTCGACCTCGATAAAGCAAAGCTCCAGGCGATCGAGGCTAAAGGTAAAACAGCGCAGTCTGTCCTCTCTTTAACCGCAAAAGCGAGAAGTATGCTTGACTCCAGCACGGTCGAGAGTGAAAGGGCGTTGATGCATAAAACGGTGAAGAATCTTATGAGAGATCTTTCCGATATTTTGATGTAAAAATGGTAATAAAGGAAAACTTTTTTTCCAGTTCTTCAATCCACTAACTGCCGTAATAAAGATGTTTGTGGCGCTCTGAGAGTGTCGCCACAGCGCCTGTGGTAACCGTACTTGGTCAGATGTAGTGACGAGCGGAGGGTTGTGAAACTGTAACATCGACGTCGGTATCAGTACTGGTGTTGGAAATGGACTTTTTTACTGATTAGGGATGTAGGACGGCTATTTACCGAAGACTGATGGGGGCATGTCTGTGTATTAAAGAATCATACATCAGTGCTTCGGGAGAAAATCTATTGTGTTCAACTTTTGGAAGATATTGTTTTCATAAAACAGGTCCTCCCAGTAGGATAGCGGTTCTCTCCGCATACTATTGTCTTCTTATCCCTTACCTTTGATTTTTCAAAACAACTCTTCCCAACTAAGTTCTTTTAAGAACAAAATCCTAAGACAACTTTTTTCCTACGAGTCCAAATTAACTGTGCAACTCCATTTTTCATTTTATCTCTGAGAATTTTTTGGTCCTCCTACTAATTCAGATCCATAAAATATCAAGCATATTTCTTTTTTACCCTGATGGCGTACAAAGTCAAAGCTGCGAAAATGAATCGCATTTTTTATTTCCCCCAAGGCCGCGAAAATTTTCGAAGACATCGCCCTATTTAAATTTCTACATTAACGTCGTTGAAGCAAAACCCATGCCATCAACTATCACATAGGCTCGCCCCCTTTTGCTCTCAACATTAACAATCTTCGTGAATGTTGTACAACAGTGGGGAAGCTGCTGTGAAGGATGGAGGAGAGAGTGAAGGAGTAATTGTTATTTCTGAATCTTCTGATGTAGATGAGGCGGAGGTTGAAAATTATGAGGAGGGATTGGAGGAGCAGGATATATCAGAGGAGTCTATCTATCGTTCTGGTCCGTTCGGGGAGTTTGTAGGGACTGAATTTATGGTACGGATATTTTGAAGGAATTGTTTGGCTCTGCTCTCAGGGTCTAAGATTGAAGGGAGAAAATATAGATATTTATCATGGTATTATCTTCTGTTAGTCTTTCTCATTTACATTGTTCCATTTAATGTATTTTGTGGTAGTTAGTATGTTTTTTAGACTTAAGGGTTAGCCTGAAAGTATATATATGCTGAGTAAACTGCTTCCGCTTGTAGAGGTCAAGGGAGACATCTTCAAGTATATATCCATGTAGTCTAGAAGTTGCAGGTCAGCTTCTGGCTAAGAAAATCTCTTCAACGATAGCCCCTGAACATAGGCGGTAGACCCAGTCGCTTTTGTACTACCTTGTAGCCTCTCGGTCCCCTTTCATTTTTATCTCTTCTCGTCCCTGCAACCATACTTCTGTAGCACTATTTTCGCTTGCAACGCCCCCGCGTTGAGAAAAATTTCTCTGAAAGTATCATCCTCGTTAGATTTTTCTCTATTAAACATCTTTTCGATAGGTTACCTTAGTCAGACATTCACTTTGACATTTAACCGGTATAAGGCATTGCAAAACAGATCGGTACATGTATTATTGCTCTGTTTGGAAATGGAGACCTTGCGACAACCACTGGTATAGAAATAAATAGAGTTTATAGTTTGATATTGTCCAGTAAAATTCTCGCCTACGATTCAATATCAACATTCAAGAATGCAACGGAAGTATGAAAAATATGTGGTCACGGCAGTCGAGGACCAAGATAGAGATGGATCCTGCCCCCGGTTAGCAGAGCCTTCCCGGGAATCTCAACTATCCCCGCTATTTTTAAATATCTAACATGATTCCATTAATACTGACGTTCCTAGTGAATCCCTTGGAGAGTAATTTATACATCCTCTGCTCCACAGGAGAAGCAAAATTTATTACCATCACAAGAAGCATTTAAGAAGTCAATCACTCCATAGAATTAGTGCATGCGACACTACTCGAAAGAAATTTACCCTACCAACTGATTGAAACCATTACACAGAGGGATTCTCGGACTCTTTGTACTACCGAAAAAAATTTCCTCTTCCTAAAAGGTAAGGAACAATTCATCGAAGCCTTTAATATATACAACGAAAGATTCGAAAATTTTACTCTTTGCAAAGATATCAATATTTGCCTGGATCTTGTAGATGAAAATACGTAATCTGATGTCCCAACATTCGAAATAAAAAATAATACTTAAACTAAATCGTTTTTATGTCCATTGAAGAAATGGAGTGATAGAGAGGTTTATGAGAGGGTTTGCCATCAGAGCCCGAGTTATTCTTCCGAAAGAACGTTAACAGATTTATCGTAACGGAAGAGAGAAAAAATATGGAAACTGGCTTCGAAAGCGACTGCGATCAAGAAGCATCAATGGAAACATACTAATTCTACTTTGGGACCAGTGGACCAGAATCTCCTCTGCTTGCCTTCATTTTCGGCTGACCATGGCTTGATTTTATTCATCAGATGAAGAATAAAACGAGCTGAATGATTCTAGCATGTGAATTACATGCGAATTCCGTTGGATTCGAAAGCGAAATACACTTTTCAGGATTTTCTCCCGGAAAGCGCGAGTTAATCACCTCCAGATGCCAGAAATTCAGACTTTGTACTCAATAATAGCTTCTAGGTGTATCTGTGCTTCTAGAAAGTATCTATAAGCGTGCTGGGATTGACTAAGCGCTGCAAAAATTCTCGCAAGAGATGCTTGTGCAAACGTTTATCTTTTACTGTGCCCTTTTGCTTACGGCTCCTCCTTGTACCACTGATGAAATAAATAGTACGCGAAAATAAATAATAAAAGAACCCTTTATGAGACAGTCGAAAAAAACTGCGATATGACTCCAACGACCGTGAGTACTCTGCAAAATTCCATCGAAACATTTGAATATATTTGCGTCGACAGAAATTACTTATCATTCTCCCGATTACATTGTTGTTTCGCCTCAATCCATTAGAGGATAATAATAATCTGTTACTTTTGGAAGGCTCGATTCTTTGTACGGGAGACATGCAGGAAGCATGGATCAAATACGATCCGAATGGATTGTATTCTCCTGTTGCTTCTCATGAAACAATCCATACTTTTTTGGAAATAGAGGCTGCCGTCAGGCATCTTGTTGATTTGAGGGACGTAGAAAATGTGAACTTGTATGGTGAAACGGAAGTCTAGCTCGAGCAAAATACAGACTCAAATGGAATTAAAGAAAAAACCGAACATGTGTGAAAACTTGTAAAGTCACGGTATTGACTACTCAAAGCGATAAATATTCGGGGTTTGCTTCTTGTCGAAGTAGTCTTCTAGTTTAAGCTCTAAAATTCTAGTGTTGACACCTTTCTCTTCATTTAATCTTTCAATGATTAGCATGCAATTATTTGAATCATTGCGGAAGACATTATTTATGTGAGAGACTTAACTAGAATCTTTGATCATAACGATAAACTATTCGAATTAAGATTTTACATGAAATGTCTTGTAAAATTCAAGTATTTTGTTTTTGATTGGAATGGCATGAAAATCTTGCAAAACTAATGTATCTCAAGCAAGATACACATCCGAAGTAGTAACGAGACATAGGCTTCAAAATATTAACGTGGTTTAGACCCATGTAAATATATTTCTCCGATGCAACGCCAGAGGACAACTTTTCGAGCTGCTGTATCTCACCGTGTGCACAGACATGGGATGTACTTTCCTGATGGTGCATCTGCCATGCAAGTACGCTCTCAGAAAACGAGACATGTATTTGTTCTTAGTTTTTTCCTTCGATATATCTTTAAAACAGAAGCACTGCATATACAGTAAAATCGCTGGTCTCGTTCAGGAAAGGATTTAATCCAGCCTTTGCTTACGTTGGATTTTTGAAACAGTAGAGGGAGGCGGCCGGGAGGCTTCTGAAGTAGCACTGGAGACGATGGCAGCGTGCCTTTGAAAGTTTGGATGAAAGGGTTAATTGAGTGTACCTGGATTCCTACAAGAAACAGATGAGCCCCCTTTTTACTGAAAGTACTGTAGCTCTACTCTAAAACATCTATACTTGAGTTAACTCAGAAGAAATTACTACAAAGCAGAGTTTAAACTATAGAATAGTGTTATCTACAACATGAATAAGCAAATAAAATTATGAAA
>NADL03000373.1:0-25929 GCA_002205965.3 Kappaphycus alvarezii
CTTATTATATCGAACCTACAGTCTACAATAAAAGTATCGATGCTGCTCCAGACCTTCCGACCCCCGTTTTTTTATGCAAAGCCTGGGCTCGTCCTGTTCCACCAACTCGGTCATTCTCCACGGACTCCCTTTGTAGCCACTTTATTTCTACTAACAAAGCCTCTTGTCCCAGCTCCCTGTTATACGCTCTACAGTCGCGGCTATTCTTCGGTCAGCACTAGCTCAACCACCCTACCGGCCCTTTTATCCCTCTTTAGCTTTTATCGCTGCCCAACCGCGTTCTCACCGCTATATCAGTTCATATGTAGGGCTTGAGTCGATTCTGCCCGAATACGTGCCGTGCGCGTCGTTCCACGATCCCCGGTATTGCACTTCAGCTAGGCGTCCGCGGGCGAGATGAGCAGACACTTTTCCGTCCTGAGTAGTGCCGCGCTTCTTCCAAGTGATTTCGGTGTATCCATACCAGTTGATGTGCAGGTACGTTTGGCCATCTTAGTCATAGCAATGGTCGGGATTGTGATCTACTACGTACTCCTCACCCAAGTTTGCGGTCGCTTCCTTTTCTCTTGCATTGGTGCCAATGTTGAGTGATGGCGTTTCGACTTGTGCTTACGCAGCGCGAAAGCATGAGAAGTGAACGTGTTTAGGCCCGGGTGCGGGAGTTAGTCGGTCCGAGTTGAGGCATTCAACTGTCCATCGTGTCGAGAATGAAGATTTGGCCATCATTCCAGAGGAATTTGTATGTTCGTTGTTCATGAAATCCCAGTTTTACTGGATTATGTTCAGAATTTTTCCAAGTATTCCCGATCGCTAGTGCGAAGTCTTGTGTTGACCAAGCAGACTCAATGCCGGAGTTGCGCCGATAAAACTCTTGCGCCTTCTGAAAAAGACCGTAGGCCGACTATACAGCTTTTTAAAGGCTCGAAATGGAATCTGTTTTCGATCTTACCTTTGGCCCAGCTATTACCGCTGTGATGTAACGAAAGTGCAGATAATGGTCGACTAAGCAACAAGTCGAAAGGAGCCGTGCTAGCTAAAAGAGAAGCACGCCAGTTGTATGCGAACACAAGTGCGGCCGCATATTGATTGTAGTCCGACTGATGTTCGTTCACGTACTCTCGTCGCATGGCCCCCAAATTTCTGTTGAACATTTGCCTTTTACGGATGGTAAGTTGTAAACTTGTTAGCTACTTGCAAATGTCGATATGCATCCTGAAAAAAACTTAGCATAAAAATGCTTTCCATTGTCCGTCGAGGCAGTCTCCGGTGGGCCATGCTTGAGTAACCAATGGTTGCAAAACGCAACAGCCACCTTTCAAGCGGAGATGACATCCAAGGGGACTACTTAAGTGACTTTTGCCAAGCGACATGTTCTGACCACACGCCGTTATGTGCAATGCTGCCTCCTTGATAGCTATCCTGAGGGTACCCTTTTATAGAGCGTGCACTTTTTCTCCTATTTCTGTGCCGGCATACCTTTTTTAGTCAACTCTGGTTGTCTGGAAACTTTAGGATATGTTGAATTTACGTTCCAATAATAAAAACACTAAACTTGGCCTTCTGGCTTCTGATATAGCAGATGCTTCCTACGCTGCCTCTGTGATCAAATCATTACATCTCTGCTCTGTTTTCCCTGCATTTCCCCCCGACGTTCACGTCCAGGAAGTTCATGATCTGCTATATCTCTGCTCACGGTACGCATGCATCACTTTCCTCTGACTTGATCAGCACTACTCTTTTCAAGCACTGCAATTTCCCGCTTCCTGGTGAGCACCTCCAGTCCAACCTCACCTCTGAACTGCTCGTTTAGAAATTTGGCAGCTTCTCTTGAAAGAGAAAGGTACTGTTTTTTCATAAACTTCCTTGGGGAGCTTCGAACTGGTGGTTACCAGCTCTGCAATCCCCTTTTATTGCCTTTTGAGATCTACGGAAAGTGTACGTGGTCACTGTCGGTCAGATTGAATTCGAATCATGCATCTTACAAACTTACAGTAGCGCGACCGATAGTGCACTGTCAAATTAGCAGTTGGGCCACGTACAGAAAATTAATCATTAAAGATAAAGCATCATTTAATTTGATACTTTGATACTTCCTGCACGCGTTAAGTTCCCTGTCGGGACCTTAACACATATGAAACATGTTAGGCCCAAAAGAGGATGGACTATAGATCTACAAAGTAGCACCTCGACAGCCTCTTCCAGTCTTCATTTGAGACCAGCAGGGCCCGCTTGCTGTCTTTCTGCGAACCCTCTTCTGCTCTGTGTTCTCCACTCTCCCCACCCCCAATGCGGCACGTACCTCTCCACCCAATCGTCGACTGTTTGCTGTATCCCTCCTTGTCGGTATGCCTCTCTTCTCTGGCGACACACGCTGCGCCGTCTGTGATGTGCACAAATTCGCACACGAAAAAATCTAGATGAGGACCATAATTGTATACAGTATTGGAACTGGGAAGATATTTTACAGTTTTTGAATTTGCAAGATATTTTTAATTTGGGTGAGTGTGGCAAATTCATCGGTTGATTTTTTATTTTAGGACACGCTGTCATAGTGGATGTCAGTACAGTTCTAGGTTGTGGGTGATACTACGAGTGACTCTGAAAGGTCTATATAATGGCCACATCAATTCCCACCCCTGGCGATGGGTGGCTGGCATGGGTATGGCACCTAGATATTTACCTTGAGGAAATATCTTCTAATGGTCTCTCTGGTTCACACGATTCCCGTGAATGCGTTTTATGGTATTTAGTATGTTTGATTGAGACTTTAGGATTAGCCGAAAGGTCTATATAAGCTGAGTAAAGTGCTTCCTCCTTGAGAGGTCAAGCAAGTTGGCAGACAACTTCAGGTCAAGCTCCGAGTAGTAGGAAGTTGAGAGTCAACTTCAGACCCTAGAAAACTTTTTCCTAAGCTGGTCGCAGAGCATCAGTGGTAGACCCTGCCCCTTTTATACTTGCTTGTAGCCCTCTCAACTCTCTCCCATATACACTCCTTTTTATTTGTTCAACTATACCACGGTAGCACTTTTGTCGCTCGCAACACCTCCGTCTTGGGGTAGTTGGTTCTAAGTATCTCTTCTCCCGACGATTTACCCCTATCATTTGGTACTCTTGTGGAGGGGGTTGCACCCGAGGTATTCGAGTTGAGCAGTCTTAGGGAACCATTCGAGGGGATTTCTTTTCTGTAATCATGGATCTCAACGCTGCTCGTATAACGTTCACAGGGGGCAAGAATGAAGACGTTGAGGAGTTTCTCTATACATATGTCAACGTTGTGATGCGTGAGAAGAGCGATGAAGAGAAGGCCGAAAGTATCTTCGCCTATCTTCATGGTGACGCAAAGCACAAATATAAGGCCAAGTTTATCAACGGGTGGTCTCTTAACGGGAATGGGCGTAACTTCGGTGAGGTATGTGAGTGGCTTGTGAAAGAATATGCTAAGGAGGTAGAACCAGATGAGATGATTCGTACCGCCATAGAGGCCCGGCTCAACTTCGACGATTTGTTAAGCTCATTGGTATACTTGTGTGATCTCTATGAAAAGGCTGGGTTCAACGCCCAAGCCAAGTACGGAATGCTGCGTAAGGCGGCGATGGGGGATAAGCGGCTCTCCGATTTCCTCCTCATCAAGGGCCCTCACACTTTTAATGAACTGAAGGGTACCATAGTAGAATTTGTCAAAAATTCGGAGACGTTTCAGTCACTAGTGATACCGAGGGAAACCCGTACATCTGCTATCGTACATCCTGAAAAGAATTATCAAAGGCCAGCGACTAGCGCAGCAGCATTGGAATCAGTCAGGAGCGATGTCAAAAACTTGGAAGAAAGGTTGGAAACCCGATTCGATAATCGACTTGACATGATAACCTCGCAGTTGGAAAGCCTTACTCTTACCATTAAGAAGAACCAGTCTGGGGCCCCCAAGGCCGCAGAAGTCTGTTCCTACTGTCACAAGCCTGGACACTTTGCAAATAGGTGTCCTGATAATCCACATAGAAACACTCGTTGTGGAAAGTGCGGTCGTTACGGGCATCATGAAAGTAACTGCTGGTCTAAAGACAACAGAAAGCAAATTTATCGGACGCGAGCGAGTCAGGACCAGAGATGAAAATCTTACAAAACAGAAGGATCAAAGGTTGGCGGATGCCGGTAATGTATCCATCGCTGAAGAAATCAGTCAAGTTAATGTGACAAAAAGGGATGGGGAAGGGAACGTTTTGTCGAAAAAACCTAGGCTAGATTATGGAATGCTGGAGCATATCCCAGCACCTGTACCTCCTCGAACCAAGAGGCTGATCAAGTTGTTCCAGGGTGGGAAACACTTCGGCCAAGAAGACGAGAAAGAGTAAGAAATTTAAGAGTATCCCGAAGGACGTACTAGAATATGTGAAGAAGTACAATTTGGTGGCTGAGCTTGCATCGGCCCCAACTGGGATAACGTTTGGTCAACTTTTGAGGGGCGACGCAGAGGACGCGAGAAAGAACTCAAAAAAATTATCAGGTCTAATAAGTCCGCTAAGGGTAAGAAACTGTTTCTTCAATCGGCCTCGACAGCACCAAGACGTCTTAAACTAGTACCAGTCAAAGTATTGGGAATGCAAACCCAAGCTCTTTTCGATTCGGGCGCTGTTCCAAACCTTATTCAGAAACTTTGGTGACAGATTTAGGTCTCGAAATTATTCCAACTACTCGAAGAATAACTGTGGCGGATGGAACCGTCTCAAAATGCATGGGCACTGTTAACAAGGTTTCCGTGTTCTTTGGGGACTCTAAAGTTGATGTAGACTTTCTCGTCATGCCGGAGCTCCCTTTCGATGCAATCATTGGCTGTCCTACCATGGAAAGACTAGGGACCTGCATTGACTTGGGCAACCAAATCGTTTCAGTTAATGTTGACGGCAGAAACGTGAAGATGCCCCTGGATTTCGACAAAAGCACACATCCGGAAGATCTAAGAGAGACACAGTGAAGATTTCACTTCTAGCTATGACAGCGAAGATTCCGAACCAACTAACACTTTCGGAAGTGAGAAAGGGTACGCTCGGGGGACAATGAACATGACATGGGACGATTATGATTCTGGGTTTGAAACAGATGAAGAATGGAATTCTAGGGTAGGTTTGACACCTGAATGTGTTTCTTTTTGCGATAATATCGAATCAAAGGACGGAATTCGGGCATGAAAGAAGATTACAATTGCACGGAAAACAAGGAATATATCGAATTCCATATCTGAAGATGTGAGCACGCCGGAAGAGGTCCTTCAAAATTTGGAGGGTGAGGATCAAGAAAAGGACAGCGCCAAATTGGAGAAATTCAAGAAAAAGTACAGCACCTTCCAGCCCCCGCCTCAATGATAATATCCGACATGTTAACATCTTCCGAAGTAATTGCATGGAGCGTTCAGATTTAAGACAAGCAAGTGTACCGGTCACTCACTCATTTGAACTTACCGATACTCAACCAATTTACCACAGGCCTAGACGTCAACCGCCAAAATATGACCAATTTATCTCAGAGAATGTTACAAGTATGCTGGAAAATGATATCATTCGGCCAGTTTCATCCCCATGGTCATTTCCAGTTGTGGTCGCACCAAAGAAGGATGGAAAGCTGCGTTTTTGCGTCGATTACCGACAACTGAACCAGAGAATGATACCCGATCGATTTCCGATTCCGAATATGGAGGAAATCCTCGAGGACTTGAAGGACGGGAGATACTTCACCTCAATTGATCTTTACACTGGTTATTGGCAGATTCCATTGGATGAAAAATGCAAGGAAAAAACAACTTTTACCAGCAAAGCCGGTACATTCAGGTTCGAAGTGATGCCTTTTGGTCTCATGAATGCCCCAGCTACATTCCAAAGAATGATGAACGAGGTTTTGAAAGGACTTCCATTTGCAAGAGTTTATATCGATGATGTAGTGATATTCTCAAAAACCTTGGATCAGCACATATCGCATGTCAAGACTGTGGTGGAGAAAATAGCTGCGTACAGCCTGAAAATTAAGTTAAGCAAATGCTTCTTTGCGAAAACGTCTATCCAATTACTCGGTCATATCGTCGATCAAGAGGGAATTAAAGTGGATCCAGAGAAAACGAAAAAAATCAAGTTGGCACCAAGGCCCGCTTCAAAGACGGAGGTTCGAAGCTTCTTAGGACTGGCCTCATATTACAGGAGATTTATCAAAGATTTCGCCAAGACTGCAGCACCGTTACATGCCAGCACAACAAAGAACGGAAAATTTTTATGGAACAAGGAAATGCAAACCGCATTTGAAGAGCTTAAAGATAAGCTATGTGTCCCCCCAGTGCTCATGTATCCAGATTTCAAGAGACCATTTGTTGTGGAGACAGATGCCTCAGAACGGTCTTTGGGTGCCGTTTTGTCCCAAAAAGATGAAAACGGAAGACTACACCCGGTTCAATTCGCAAGTCGCACTCTGAATGATGCGGAAAGGAGATACTCAGTCTGCGAAAAAGAAGCGCTCGCTGTTGTCTTCGCACTGAAAAAGTTTCGCGTATACCTTTTATCACTCGAGAAATTTGTCTTGATAACTGATCACCAGGCACTTAAGACAGCATTCCAAAAGAAAGATGTACATCACCGCTTGGCCCGATGGCTCGACATTTTCGCAGAATATCGGTTTGAAATTGTGTATAGGCCCGGACGCAATAATCAGCCTGCCGACTACCTATCCCGCTTGAGGGATCCACTGATTCCAAATGAAAAAGCTTCCGAGAACATCGTCGGAGTTGCCGAGGTGCAAGTGCCGAACAATAACGAGTACGAAGCTAATATTGACGGACTAATTAAATTCCTGGATGGACTAGAAATGAGAAAGGTTGATATTGAACACAGAAATTGGGTACGCAGGAATCAAAAGGCTTTTACACTATGGAATGGGAAACTCTTCCGACACACAGAAACGGTCCTCGACTAGTGGCCCCTTTGAAAGAAAGAATGAAGATCTTGAGGACTTTTCATGATGAGTTAGGGCATTGGGATCTCGAAACAACCAAGAAATTCGTTACTGAGAGATTCTGGTGGCCCAGTATCCATAAGGACGTCTATAACTTCGTGAAAAGCTGCGACAACTGTCAAAAATTCACGCCAATACGAAAGTATAAGACAACTCTAGGCTTTCCAGTTTCCGGTCTCTTTGAAACCTTTTCAATTGACTTTGCCGGCCCATTCAAGGAAACCTCTTCCGGAAACAAATATCTCCTTATAGGGGTGGAACATCTTACTGGATGGCCAATAGCAGTTGCAGTTGAGGAGGCCAATGCTGAAGTGGTCCTGAGATTCATCGAAAAAGAAATAATTGAACCGTTTGGTCTTCCAAAAAGGATCATCTCGGATAACGCACTTTGTTTTACTGCAACTTCACTGCTTCGTTTCTTGGAAGAAAAAGGTATTCAGCTAAAGACAGTTCTCGCATATGCTCCTATGTCAAACGGGAAAGCGGAGAGGATGGTTGGAACCATCAAACGATCAATATCGAAAACTATGTCCGAGAATGAAATCCAGTGGGAAGATGCCTTACCAAAAGTGTTATACGGCTATCGGCGAAGAAGAGGAAGAAGTGGACGGTCACCGTTTGAGCTAATGTACGGAAGAGCTCCTAGAATGTTACAGAGAGATATGGAAACAAATGTTATCGATGAAGAGAGTAGAGAGGTCGAACTATTGGCCACCGAAAGCTGGAGATCACACCGCGCGCTAACACAGACAAGAAATAAGGATGAAGAGCCTCCAGTCCAAACTTTCTCAGTCGGCTCTAAAGTACTTGTAGCACACGGAAAAGCAATGCAACAGGCTGTGAAGTGGCCGGCTTTCCAAACAAAGTACTCGAACCCTTGCATCGTCACGGAGGAAAGACACCCGCATTATAAGCTCTGTTCAAGCTCAGGGAAGAGATCAAGGAGGGCAATCCATGCACGTCGTCTGGTCCCTTACCATCAGAGGCCTGAAGAATTCCTTCTCACACAGGACTATGCGCAACCACGAGGCATACTCATCTTTAACTATAGAATGATTCCTATGGGAGGAAAAAGGGCCTGGGAATGGATCATCTCGATTACGCGTGACTACTACGAACTCCACGTAATCATCCATTTCTACATTAATATATGCCTATGTTTTCGTACGTTGAACGGACCATTGCTACCTCAAGAAGATTTCCGACTATTGATCAGAGTTCTATTCTCATTCCAAAACGGAAGGTTCACGGAAGCAGGTCCAGAGTTTGTGGAAGTCATATATCATTACTCTATAGGGAGGTATGGAATGGTAGCTATCGGAGACTTGTCGCAAACATATCTGAACATTATCCGTCCAGTTTACGTATTTCTCAAGAACAACCAAGATGTGCGACTGAGAGGTTACAGCTTGCCCCCTGATATGGAATATCGACTGGTCCCATATCCTCTATGGGAACCTTACGTTGCTCCGCTCAGAAATACAACCTCAGCCGAAGACCAGGATCCTCCCGAGGCCGTGATGATGATACGAGCTGGACCATCAAGTGATCGGGGCGGATCATCGAAGAGGGCAAGGCGTCGGGAGCAGCGAGGAAGATCGCCAAGAAGATCGCCTCAAACACCGCCTAGTCTCCCAGGGGGAAACTATGCATCCTTAATTATTGGACGGCTACCAATTAGACGTTGGCTTCGCGAAATGACAGAGGACCCTCGAGAAGCAGAAGTAATTTCCTTTTTTGCCATTAGTATTTGCATGTGCTTCCAGACCATTCACGGGGCGCACCTTACTCGTGAGGACTCAGTCCTTATGTTGCGAGTTTTTTTCTCCTTCAGATACCCGTTTCTGGACCCGTTGCCAGAAAAGTTTGCATACTACGTTTACTACCTCACATTTGGAAGGTTTGGAGAAGTGAAACGGGAGGAGCTCATTAGAGAACACTATGAAACCATACGCCGAATCTACGAAACTCTTGACCAAGGAGATGAGCCGGTCATCGCACGGTACACACTCTCTCATCATATTGGAAATGAGCTACTACCATATCCTTATAGTGAACCCTATACTCTCCCTGATGAATGGATAGAACTCCCACAAGAACAACAAGAGCAGTGACGAGCCGGGACGTTCGTCTTGAGCGGGAGGGCGTGATGTGCGCAAATTCGCACACGAAAAAATTTAGATGAGGACCATAATTGTATACAGTATTGGAACTGGGAAGATATTTTTACAGTTTTTGAATTTGCAAGATATTTTTAATTTGGGTGAGTGTGGCAAATTCATCGGTTGATTTTTTATTTTAGGACACGCTGTCATAGTGGATGTCAGTACAGTTCTAGGTTGTGGGTGATACTACGAGTGACTCTGAAAGGTCTATATAATGGCCACATCAATTCCCACCCCTGGCCGATGGGTGGCTGGCATGGGTATGGCACCTAGATATTTACCTTGAGGAAATATCTTCTAATGGTCTCTCTGGTTCACACGATTCCCGTGAATGGCGTTTTATGGTATTTAGTATGTTTGATTGAGACTTTAGGATTAGCCGAAAGGTCTATATAAGCTGAGTAAAGTGCTTCCTCCTTGAGAGGTCAAGCAAGTTGGCAGACAACTTCAGGTCAAGCTCCGAGTAGTAGGAAGTTGAGAGTCAACTTCAGACCCAAGAAACTTTTTTCCTAGTCAGAGCATCAGTGGTAGACCCTGCCCCTTATACTTGCTTGTAGCCCTTCAACTCTTCCCATATACACTCCTTTTTTGTTCAACTATACCACGGTAGCACTTTTGTCGCTGCAACACCTCCGTCTTGGGGTAGTTGGTTCTAAGTATCTCTTCTCCCGACGATTTACCCCTAATCAGTCTGTTTCGAGGCGCTCTAATGAGGTGGCCTCGCTTCTAGATTACGATGACATGAATACTCTCTTTTTGCAAGCACGAAGACTGTCAGACCCTCCGTCACAATGCACGTAATGCTTTGCACCGCTTCAGCAAGAAATTTGGCATTACTGCTTCAATGAAACACCTTCTCCCACCCAGTTCCACATCTGCGTCGCCTTCTTTAGCGCCTCGTGCTGAAGTTTACATTCCAGCGGCTCACGGTCTCGACCACCGGGATAGAGCCTTGAAAACTACTGTCGCCCACCCCCTCGCCCAGTCCTGAGTCCACCAGGGCTCTCTTTCCAAAGCCCTCCCCAAACGTTCAAACATTTCGCATTATGGGACCGTTTGCTTTTCCTACGATATCCTGCTTAATCAATAGGCACCGACAACTGCGGTGCCTTCGGTCCGAAGGATTTTCGTTCTTCCGCCGTCCTGCCGCCAACGCCGCTAAGCGCCCAAATACCCCTCCCCATCAAGAGTTTGAAGATTTCGTCATCCGCTTCACCTCTTACCTGCACGCCTTGCAAGCCGGTTAGTATCTTTCCCGGCGTCTTTCCGATTAGTTTCTATCCTACTTCTCCTCAGCGCCTGTGAGAGCTTGTTCCTACCGCCGTAAAGATTTCGCTCCCTCCGTGTCGGACAAGCGCTGAAGGTACCAAGCCTTTATTTTCGCATCGCCCCAAAGGAACAGGCTCGTTCTTATTCTATTTCTATTCTTAGAAGACGGAATTCGGATGCAACTTCGATTGTCACAAGCCTGTTAAAATCTTTTGCGAATAGGGCCGTAGAGCATTCTTCGAGATCGAGATCGGCTTTTATACAACGTCATAACGCGTTAATAGTCTCCATAAACGCAGTCTGTCTGTTGGCCGGTTTCCCAACATCTTGCTCACATCTTTTTGAAGAGAATGTATTAGGGACCACTCTCCCCGTCACACAGCGCCAACCTTCAATCCCCGCCGTATTTCAGCCCCTCGGAGTTTCGCAATAAACCGACCGCTAATTCCCGCTACAATATCACCGCCCTGGTAGTCAACCGTCGGCTGCTAGACTACTTTGTGCCTTGCTAGTTTTCCTGTTGGCGGGCCCCGGCCCTCCTCCCCTTCATCTCGGAAAGTCTTGTCTTGTCTTGCTTGTCAATAAAATGAATTGGATGCAGCTGTGCTAGGCGGGGGAATGCCTAAGTTTACAGTATCTAAAGCGTTTTGATTACGTTCTCCGTATGGAAAGGGTCTGGATGTCGAACGAATAAGCATGTACATTGCTGATGGAACTACGATCTAGAGGGTATCCCTGCGAGGTCTAGATGCAGATGAAATCATTGACGGGGGCACCGCACTGCACAAGCGACATGACAGCAATAACCGTGCGCGCTATGGCGAAAGTCATGCTTGAAATCCGCGGTGGGCTGACCCCGAGTACTTTTGATCAGGGCGAAATCTTTGTAAAGATAAAAGTGCGAAATGTGTGTGGTGGAAGGATATTCGACGGTTTGGTTGTGACGCGCCGTCTTGGACAAGAACGGAAAGCTGCAAAACGACTTCGGGGCTACCAAACATCGTTCGCTGCGCATATTCTTCTCGATTGTAAGGAGTTGCCAGACGAGAATAAAGCGAGACTTAGAGGTGGTGATGGAGCATTGGCAACAACTGAATGGATATCGCCAAGGATTCTGTAGAAAAGAACGGAGCTAAAGAAAGTTAATCCACTCACAACTGAAACCCACTTCCTTTCATGCACTCAAGAAACATACCCACTCCCGCTTCACAAAGCGATCCTCTTGCCAACCCCTTTCCAATGCAGATAATGATGGCCCCATTTAAATCCCCCCTGCGAACGGCATCTATGAAATTTAGCGCATGACATGGTTCAAGAGCGTAGAAAACATCCTTTGTTTTGAATATTTTCAGGCCGTATCAGGTTGTAATGAAATCATTCCCTCAAGCTCCGCAACGATCACCGCTCTTCCTTTCGTTTCTTTGTTACTTCTGCCATTAGACATTCCTCCATGCACAGGGGCCTCATTCGATGTCCAAAACCAATCCCTGCCATTTGCCAGACTTAATTACATATTAACTGGGTCAGAGGATAACAATACTAGTGTAGACAACAACATGCGCATTTTCAATCCCTCCACGGAAGTGTGTGAAGTACAGCAGACTACCAGTAAGATATACATGAGCAGGTCAATGCTGATCCGAATGAGTGTCTTGTACGCTAGATAAGGGAGAAAACACCCCATCTCTGGATTTCCAAAATAGAGGTCTACCGTTGCTCAGTTTCGGATTTCCATTGGAATACCTCTCAATTCCTTCGTCATCAATGTAAGTTATTTTTCCCATACAGAAGTGGACCTCACAGCTAATGTCCTGTTCAGAGTTGTTCATGTTCCCTGCTCCCCAAAAGTGGCTGTTTCGGTTGTACCAGTTTTCTTCGAGCTCGAAATCTGTCCCGCAAAACGCATTTCGGGTCTTCGGGTGACACCCTGTTAGTGCGATCCTCTTCACCAGTTGTCCTAGTCTCGTGCCGCAGAAACGACATTTTATCGACGCAACCACTATACCCCACGACTCATTCGGGTAATAGCAGCATGAAGAGAATAGATTTGGATCTTCCATTCGACCGCATCTCCTGGCATGAGTCTCATCCTGCCTCACTGAGAAAGTCCTCTGAGCCCATTCGTTGAATGCAGCGCATGCCGCAGATCTGTTTTCTTTTTCACATCTTCGGATCAAAATATCAGGGGATTCCAGCGTGCTGTCGTTGAACATTTGAATACAATCTGCCCCCGAGGAGTCCAATATACATGTATTGCAATTACTGCAAATAACAGATACATCCCCTGAGTAAAACTTCAAAGCAGTTTGATAATGCTTTCGCAGTAGCTTTCAGGGCATTAATATCTTTGACGCCTAAGAAAGGCATGACGGCTCTTGCAAGTAGATCTGGAATTTCAACAATATCCAAAAGTGTTGTTCTCTTGGCAAATGCTGCAGAGTTGGCGTTGTCTTTGGAATCACCCATTTTGTAAGAAGCTGCAGGCTATGATGCGATGGGCTGTGAATGAACAGTGATCACGATATTGCAGTATGCCAAACAAAAATGGGTTCGTTAGCTTCTACAAAGCTTTGTTGAGAGAAGGTTGTTAAAGTGGGTGGCAGTGATAGTATCAGGGATGATTGCGGTCGTAACAGGTATGGCAATTGAGATGACGACAGCTTCAATAAGGATGGTATGGTGACTGAATGAACAAGGATGACGATATTGCAGTATGCCAAACGAGAATCGGGTCGTTAGCTTCAAAAGTGTTCCTTGAGGAAAGGCCGTTAAAGTGATGGTGCAGTGATGGTATTAGGGATGATGGCGGTCGTAACAGGTATGGTGATTAAGATGACAAAGGCTTCAAAAGGGATAGTAGTGCGGATGGTAGTGGTGATTGAAATTGGTACTGTGGTTGTAAAAGAGATATGGGTGATGGCGGTGATGATCAAGGGGTTAGTGATGGTGATGGGGCTAAAGGTGATGATGGTAATGGGATATGGGTTGTAGTGGTCGTGCAACTTCTAGTCGGGTCAAGCATATGCGCAACTCGTAACGTACTAAAGTAAGTTCGGGAGAAGCACATCCGCATTCTTAGCCGAACTCGACGCTATCCAACCCGCCAACATGACTAATTTTACAAAAATCTATCGGATTTATCAATCGAATATATCTTCTAGGACTAAAAACACCCAAAACTTCCCCCCGACTTATCAAAGGAATTCAAATCTGCCGCCCATGCGTTATTGACAAGTCACTGGATGGGATGCAAAAATTGTTTGCATGCCTTATTGCAGGCACTCTGAGGCGCCATGCCTTCGTATTTTCGGATGTCTTCCGCGCCTTGTACTGTAGTCGTTCCTGTAAGGACTTTGAAGCGCACTGCTTTCGTATTTTCGGAACATCTACTGTACCAGACGCGGGAAGGCATCCGAAAGTACGAAGGCATAGCGCCTCAGAGTTCCTACAGAACGACTACCGTACCGGATGCGGAAAATGTGATTGGGTCACAGCCAAAACATCTGCGTAGTAAGCGAACATCTGTCGTAGTAAGCGAACCCCTCATTTTGCGACCACGCGTTGTGCTGTGGCATTGGATACACCCGCGGTTGGCGGCACGACTCACATACACGGTTGCTTGTCGCAGGCCTCTCCAAAGCCGCCCGACACCCTGCCCTCTAGCCCCCACAACCCGGCCATGCAGTTCGCCCTGACATCAAGGCGCTTGGAGAGAACGGGGTGTTAGGCGCAGATTTTTTTTTGTCGCCGTCATCTACAGGCCTATAGTTTACTGTACTACCTCTCCTTGTCCAAATTTGCTTATAGTTCCGGTCCTTCCTCGTCCTCCCTGAACCTCGCTTATCATTACCGCGGTCCCCCAAATTCACTTCCATTTTATCTAGATATTTTTATACTGTATCTACCCCTCTGATTCGATCCCGAGTCAAGTTCTTTTTCCCTTTTTGCTACCTCCTCCTCCAAATTCGTTTTTTTGAGAACAAGGGCGCAAATGCAATACTACAAAATCCCTTGCAGATTTATTTTACCTATTCCTAATCTGTAGAACCTGCCCGGGAGCCTATTTAAACCCTTTATTCTAAGTTCCAAATGCCCCCGATCATTTTACTCATCACCCCTCTCCCCCACACACCCAAAACACCCTACATTGCCTCCCGTTCCCCGACGTCTATCAAAATGAACAACCTTCGCCCCTCTGTCCCTATTTCCAAAAACCGCCCTTCCGTCCATCAATGGCCTTTCGTCTCGCCGCCTACGGGCCAACCGATGCCGACGACTACATCCGGCGGCAAACAAAGAAGCAAATCATCGAGTTCGTTCGCCGCCTCTTCATAGAAGAAGAAGCGAGGGAGGTAAGTGAGGGAGGGGAGAAGTCGAGGAGGAGAGCGGGGAGTCCTTCGAGGAATGGTTAGCCCCTGAGCTAGTGCACGAGGCTCGGGAGGAAGGAGGAGGAGGATGAGGAGGATGAGGAGGATGAGGAGGATGAGGAGGATGAGGAGGATGAGGAAGAGGATGAGGAGGAGTATGGGGAGGAGGAGGAGGAGGAGGATGAGGGAACAGGGAATGGAAAGTGTTGGACTGGTGGGACTGGAATGGAGAGTATGATCAAGTTGTGCCCACGATGGAACCGGATGGAGATATATTTAGTAATCTAGATATCTCCCAGGGGGAATAGAGAGCTGTGAGCCATTCGCAGATATTTGTGGGACTGCTTGGACAGCATGGATATTTTAGAGGAGTTGTTTGGATCTGATTTAGAGAATGGGAAATAAGAGGACCAAATTAATTGTTAGTTCTTAAGTATCTTTTGCTTAGAGCATATTGTCCCACCAAAGTATTTTTATGCATTTCTTGGTATCTTCTGTAGTTTTGTTCGGACTTTACAGGTAGCCAAAAGTCTATATAAGCTGAGTAAACTGCTTTCCTCATGGAGAGGTCAAGCAAGTTGGCAGACAACTTCAGGTCAAGCTCCGAGTAGTAGGAAGTTGAGAGTCAACTTCAAACCCAAGAAAACTTTTTCCTAAGCAGGTCGCAGAGAATCAGTGGTAACGCTGCCCCTTTTATACTTGCTGTAGCCCTCTCAACTCTCTCCCATATACACTGCTTTTTATTTGTTCAACTATACCACGGTAGCACTTTTGTCGCTCGCAACACCTCCGTCTTGGGGTAGTTGGTTCTAAGTATCTCTTCTCCCGACGATTTACCCTATCAGGGGGCACGGACTATTATGACGTAGTCGTCATCCATCCCTTGACCCCCGCCCTCCTCCCCACCCTGGCGCGATGCCCACTCAAGCCCCTTAACCATGCTGCCTTGGCAAGGGACACTCGCTTTGCCGAGACTTTCCCCGCTGGAATTGTCGGAGACTAAGTAACTAATCCATCATTCCCCCTTTGCCTAGTTCATACGTTCCAAGTGTTCTGGCATCGCTTCATTGGCCTTCCAGTTGTAAGTGTAATTTGCCGACGTAACCTTTGTCAACTCGCTCGCTCCGTCCACGCAAGAGCCAGGGCTTTCAACCCACTCACAAGCCTCAACGCCGCCCACGCAGAGAAGCGGGGAAAGACAAGGGTTCCTTGCTGAACTGCCTGGGAGAAACAGGCTGGTTCCTTTCCCATCTCAACGCTTGGAGGATGCATCCGGCGGCGTTCTCCGTCGTCAAGGAACTCGCGAGAACTGTTGCCACTCGCGCATGGAACGGTTCTCGAAGATTAGATGCATCTTTTACAGCGGCACTCCGCATTGACAGTAACCTCCATTGCCGCTTGTTTGGTGGCTGGCCTCCTTTCCACCTTCTGGTAGATTGGAGTGCCATCTCCAGTTTTCGATGCATTGTACGGTTTCGCAAATGGCTTGGCCAATATACGGTATCCACGCTCCGGTACAAATTTACTGGGCACCGACCCACATATCTACCACAGTAAATTAACCTCCCATTTCAAAAAAAAAGTTGTAAGACGATCGTTCGGGTTCATCATCTGCTGCAGACAATGAAATCGATTTGTTGATCTTCAGGGCCATTGGTGGGAGCACGAATTCAAATGAGAACCCACCGGCCAGATCGACTTATTGAGACGAAAGGTTTCAGTGCTTTAATCCTTGAAATTTATTCGATCGATCGATCATTGAGTGCAGGCAACGCTGCGGATCACATGAAACCTGTACACAGGAAAGCTAATTTTGTTTTTTAACAGTTGTTTAAATGTTGAGATAAGAAGATGCAAGAACAAATAGTTCCAAATTGGCTAATGATAATTGCCGGATTGGCTCAAATAAAAAAACTAATAGAAAAACAATTTTTAATAACAGATGATCGATGGAGATAGCTCGGAGATAGGAACCATGGTAAAATATTCCTACCCTCTAGGACTATATATAATCGAGGTAAGAGTAATAACATTTCCAGCAGATGAGAAATTTCGGGTCCAACCAGAAATTGAAACCAAATAAAAACTTAGCTCCGCATCAATGGCTCTTGATGATGTAATGGTTGGAATTTGAATTTAACCATGCGTAAATATAGGTCCAAAAAGGCAAAATTGAATCCGACATACTGGGTCCAATCTAAAATTCAGCGCCAGATCCCAATTCAGTTCGGATTTTGTGACTCCTGTCAAACTCTGTAAGAACCAAAACGCTCGGAGAAATGGCTGCATAGCGGTCAAAGCATGAATATTTGCTCTCTGCGAATGAACGCTGTCTGATTTCCTTTGATCAGTTTTTTTGTCGAGTAGTACCATTCAACTGCAACCAATTTTGCCTATTACTCCTGCAGTAATTACCACATCATGGGAGCTGAAACGAAGTCTGTAGTTCGAGCTAGTATACTGGTGGGAGAGGGTAGAGAAGGTAGAATTGTTAGAGGATGGTTTCTTCATTTCCCTCGTTTCCCAGAACCGGAGGCAGGACCCAGGTTTATGTACTCACGAACAGTATGAGATGTGAGTTTGCAGAGCATACAAGTCTACCCCTAAAGGCTCTAGATGGTAAGAGCAATAAGTACAAAAAGTACTTAAAATTATATGATTGGCTAGAATGGACGCATTTATACAATTCATTGTCGTCATTTAAGGAAGGGTTTGTGCGGCAACCCTACTGTGATGTGACCGCAGCGTGTTTTGTTACAAGGTTGCCAATTTCTTCTGATTTACGTCCTCTTCAACCAAAAGTTCAGGATACAAGCTAGGAGTGGTGAGATATTTCTTGAATTCAGGATTCAGTGTTCCATCAGAGTTGTCAAAATCGCGCTTGGGTTGCCATTCAGCCTAATGTGTTGGAGCACCTTTCATTAAAGTAAGAAACCAATAATTTTTTTTTACGTTTCCGATGCTTCTATATGGCTTCAACGACATATTCTTCACCCTGTTTTCCTGGGATGGGATCATGTTTAGGAGTTTTAAAACAAACTTCGTCCTCTCTGAAGATATCCCAAATCTCAAATTGGACTCATAAACAGACTCAACTGGACACTCAGATCCAGACAAGATATCTAATGGGGACTTCGGATTCTAACCTAAGTCGAGCTCAAATGGTGACATACCTAAGTCCTTAGTTACTTTAATTGTACGCAAACTCAGGTCCTGGAAGCAAGTCATCCCAATCATCCTGATGATAGCTGCAATAACATCTCAAGTAGTTTTTTACCATGCGATTCATAATTTTCGAAGCTCCATCCGTCTGACGATGTCGACTGCTTGACACCTTCTACTTGACTTTACAGATTTCCAACAGATGACTCCAGAATTCTGAAGTAAACTTCAGGCTCTTGTCAAACACAATGTCCTCAGCCATGCCATGGTTGTTGAAAACGTTTCTAAAGAAGATGTCCGCGACATCAACGGTTGTATCCGTTCCTTTGGATGGAATGAAATGTACTCCTCTCGGCAAACAATCAACCTAGGTGGTGATACTATCGTACCGTTTCTTCGTTTTAGGAAGCTTTCCTATGAAATCAGTTTCAAAGGAACCCCATCTTTTCTTCGTTGTTTCAAGACCGTTTGGATCATAAGCCCTCTCGCCAACACAGTCCTTCTTTTTTTATCAAGTCAAACAACCCTCTGTGTACCTCTTGATAGCTCTTGCTTTGTTCGTCGAATGAAATTTCTTCAATCTTGACATGATTTTCGAAAATGCAAAATGTCGTGCAATGTTTAAATCATGTTTCATCTACAGTATTTTGGAAACAGATTTACGAGGAATGCAGAGCTTTCCGTGGTACAATAATCTCTTCTCATATCTTCTGAAAAGAGGCAAAAGTCGTCAACTTGTCCACTTTTTATCTCATCTTCAATTCATTCCCCTTTCATAGCCTTCAACGATTGTCCAAAGAATTGGTAGTACTCATAGTTACCGACTACAGCTTCAAACTAAACATGCGGAATTAAGATAAAGTTAGGATTCAGAAACGGATCTGTCCTTCCTGCAACATATAGGTGATCTTGACAAGGCATCCCAAAGAGCATAAACCTTCCTAGACTTCAATGTCACCGAAAAGATTCCGAAGTTCCCGAGATTATTCAGCCACCTCGCCTCTCTTCGACAAGCTTTTCAGCTTCGTAAATAAGTTCTTCAAAACTTAATTGTCCGCAAAGATCTGGAAACTCCATCCTCCCAAGTAGCACCTAAATCTCCTTAGGAAGTAGATCAGACCCCATAAGCTTTCGAACGTTTGCAGTGTAGGTCAGCTCTGCCTCTGTGAGCTTCCGGGAGAAGAATTAAATCACGCGATCAATCCTATTCTCATCCAGCTGGGTAAGCGTTCCACCAACTGCTGTTTTGGATGCATCAATGTGTCCTCTAAACGATTTCTTTCAATCTGGACCGACCAGGATAGGAGCACTGGTGACCAAATCCTTGAGTTTCTGAAATGCGACATCGCATTTCTCATCATATTTTGCAATCTCATACTCCTTCTTAATTAGATTTATCAATGGTGCGGCAATTCCGCAGAAGTTCTTGATTAACCTTCGAAAGAACTGTAGTAGACCAAAAAAACTCTAACCTCTGTCACTGTCTTCGGATGCGGCCATCATCGCAGCACCTCGACCTTTTCTGTATTTACCCGAATTCCACTATCTTCCACAATCAATCCAAGAAAATCAGCTTTCGTCGTCATGTTTAAGTAACACTTCGCTGGTGCAACATATAGTTTGTGCGCCATCAGCCTTGACAATGAAATCTAGATTTTTTTCCAGGCGGGATGCTTAATCTTTGCTGAATATCAGCAAATCATCAATTTATACCACCATAGAGATGCCGATGCAATCATGAAAGATACTGTCAATCAAGGTCTAAAAGGTGGCCGGCGCATAACAGAGTCCCATTGGCATTACCCAGTACTCAAAATGACCATATTTCGTGTTGAAGGCAGCCTTCTCCACATCTTCTGGATTCATACGAACCTGATGAAACACAGTTTTGAGATCCAAGCTCGGAAAGACACATGATCCCCAAAGTCGGTCGAACAGCTCATCACATCTTAGAAAACGACCGATTGCTCTCCTCTTAGTGAGTCGATTCAGAGCTCTTTTGTCAACGAATCCTTTCAAATTATCCTTTACTTTGACGAAGACAAAAAGAGGCTCCGTACAGTGACTTACTAGGTCGAATTTTTCCCTTCTTAAGCAGATCTTCTAAATAGTACTGTGCCGCTTCAAACTGTGCCGGGGTCAGTTGGAACAGCGGTCGATGATGAGGCTTAACTCCTTCTTCGGTCTAAATCTCATGATCAACTTCACGTTTTGGAGGCAGGCCTTTCGGTAACTCCTCCTGGAAAACAGACTCATGCTTTCTCAGTAGTCTCTGCAATGTAATGCGCGGTGCGCAGTTCTTCTCGTCTAGGAACGGAGCCCCGTCAGGCTATGAGAAAATCAACACATAAACAAAGACCCAAAGGATGTTCGCTGTCCTTCTTTCTCTTAAGCTCCTTGCGATGCAGTAGAACAGCTCGCCGACGGCGACGATAATTGGGGTTGAAAGAGCGGGGGTAATTCTTTGGACGGTCAGACAGTATACTTGTCCTCCGGCTTGTAAGGCCAGACCTTGGTCCGCGCAATGCTAGAATTTTGATAAAAATCTAGCCCAAAGAACCCTAGACACCAGCGGTGTAATACTGGACAAAGAAGATGTAGTAGTGGCTCAGGAGTACTGAACACCTTCTTTGGAGATACGGATGTTGTCACCAACGACAACCTTGAAGTTTCTATTCGTATATAGACGCCGGAATCCGAGGCGCTAAGTGTCAGTAAACATCACAAACAAACAAAAAAAGGTATATTATAACATTGGATAGAGAGGGGGAAAGAAAATCGAGGAACCGAGCGGGTAAACGTGGCTATAGCCAAAGTTGCCGTTGGTTTCTGCAAAGGCGCAAGTTTGGAGTCATGTTCAGAGCCAAGACAGAGGTGGCTGTTTAATCTGGTGCCCTAGGGGCCAGGTAGGTATAAATACTAGTTACCTAGGCTAGGGTTATCTACGACGGCGGGGTAAGTAAAATTAGGATCAGCCGAGTAATGGAGATCCAAGTTAGAGATACGTAATGTGTACACTTGCCCCAATAGGTGCCTTTTCGCTGCGAAAACATCAGGTCCAATTTGGGAGCCGAGTGGTCCGCACTACAAGCCCTCGGACACTCTCGGCCCGGGCGGTCATACGGTACTAAGAGTAATAGTGGGATACAGGAGAAACATGACCTTACTTTACAGTACATTACCTCCTGGTTAGTAGAGAATCAGATCAAAAAAGATCGCCGAAATCAGCTTTGTCGATGGCTGTACAGTGTGAGTGCTAATTGCACTACTGTACAGTTTCTTTAGTCTCGGATTTGGGTGATTCAACAAATCCCTCTTGCTCCCTGATTTCTTCTTAGGTCTCCACAAGGCATTTACTTGAACAAGTAGATACATCTAGAAATATACTGGACCTATCTCCTTTTTCGGAAGTCTCCTAGAGTTGGTCACATCAAGGCTAGTAACTTCTACTTTACCGTATCATCATCACCTGGTGCTTCTACATTCGCATCTGAACTATCACTATAAAATCTTAGTGGTAGTTACTCATTACGAACCTTCAAAAATCTTTGTTGGTAGTCGGTCTTAGAATTTTGGCAACATGCCACGGCTTACCCAGAAGAACGTCGTGTTTGTAGCTTGCGAAGGCCCCGCAGTGTATTCGTGGGCTCCGATACGAATCGTTCCTCCAATAATGGCTTCAGAAAAATTTTTGACTGTCATTTTTTCTGAGTGCCTCACAGTAAATGACGTTTTGAAAATTCTTGTCCAAGAACTCTCTTGATACCAAATTGGTATTGCATCCATCATACTGCAACGCTCCAGCTTTTCTCCATTAAAAGTTGCATCGAGAACAATAAAAAGTTTGACTGGAATATCATTTCCAGCTTGGATGAGATCATCATGATCCCCATTTCTATTATTTATATCTGCGGAGCCACGCTAAAATTTCTGTTCAACTCCGCTTCGGTGGTCACTACGATATTCAGAAACCCGCCTCTCTGGCCATTGGTCTCCTTTCTCATCTTTGTATTCTTGCACCACAGGCGGAAACTTCTTACCGGTACTCTCCTTTTCAGGGTCAGCCGGGCCGCACTTTTCTTCGTTGTACCATTTAGTTTCCCTTTTCCCTACTCCATTCGGAAAAATTCTCAAACAAATCTTCAGTAGTAAGATTGTTTACTCGTCCTTTTCTTACCCTTTCTTGTCACCTCCGCACTTCCACAGAAGAAATTTAAATTTGCGACACTCAAAACAGGCGTTCCTCTTCAAGTCATCTTTTTTTCTCATTTTATGGACTTTAACATTTTCTATCTCCATAAACGTGGGAACCCTTCCTACAGAACTTCCTGAAAAACCAGAATTTCCAGTGCTCGAAAACATCCCGGCTCTATTGTGTGCAATGTACATATCCGTAGAAACCTTGACTGCCCTATCTAGACTCTCCGTAAAACTCTTCATTCCTTCAAGTCTTACATGTTCCTTAAGTCTTTCTCAGAAAAGATCAATCTTCTCCGCTTCGGTTAAGTCATTGATCTTCATCATCACATTAACGAACTCCGTCAGTGAAACAGTTACAGAAACTTTCTGTCTCACCCTTTTGATTTTATCCATTTTTCTTCTCACATTTACACTGGAAATGAACTCTGCCCTCACTAATTCCGCGACCTTTGATTCGTCCCCGGCATCTGGTTACTCACAATCTTGATATACGACTAACTATAAGCCGTTCCCGCAAAGAAAGATGAATCATATGATATTCTTCAAATTGTCTTGAAGACCCTGCGGATAACCAACCTAGACTACTGCTAGACACTCTCCAACTTGTTATAGCCAAGAATCCACTGCAAAGAAGTCTCCTTTTTCATAAAAGGTAGACGGCTTGTTCAGCTTTAACGTAGTAGTATTGAACTCAAACTCTAACTGATGGCAATGAAAATCACTCAGTAGACAAAACGTAACAACACAGGAATGTTACAGAAGTAGAAAAAACTTGAAAATTCCTACACAACGACTTCCAACCTTGCGATCCTACTAGTAAAACGAGGTATAATGGTTAGAGCTAGTGCACTGGTGGGAGAGGGTAGAAATATGGTAGAGTTGTAGACGATCGTTTTTCGTCTTCCTTGTTTTCCCTGAACGGAGGCAACAACGAACTTTATATACTCCCCGACAGCATGACATGCGAGTTTATAGCGCACAAAAGTCTTCCCATAGAGAGCTCTAAATGGTAACAGCTATAAATTCAAAAAATACCTAGAATTATATGATTGGCTAGAATGGACATTTCTACAAAACATATTTGTCGTTAAAAGTGTCACAGGAACTGGCAAAGTTTGGAGCCACGAAGAAAAAACTATTTGTGTGCCAAGCACTCACTACAGTCTAAGAGAATAGCAAGAAAGGCAATGGAAAGAAGAATAAACACTTTGACAAGGGATTGAGGACAACTTTATTCGACTGAGCAGCAAGATGAAGGAACAAGATACAAAATTAAGTACAGCAATCGTTCGTACCGTTTCATCCATATCGCACCGCATAAACCAAATTATTTTTCCTTCTCAGTCTTTTGTGCTATACTGCAAAGCATCTTCAATGCCAAGCAACTAGTAGGAGGGCTGGAATAGGTTTGTGGGGGGGTGGATGGGTTACCCGGCTTAGGGCTGTTTGAGGGTAGAAACGGGAGGGTTGTGCGAGCTTTTGTTGGATCTACTGATTGTCTGTGAACAAGTACAATAGCTCTGACGCCCAATAAACCAAATTTTGAAATCCCTTTTGTTCTTAAAATTACGTCTTTACAAATGTCTTGAAACTGGATTGAGTCCTTAAACTGTTAGGGGTGCTCTAACATTTCAATAATCCGGGCAGACCTAATTAAGTCTCGACAAAAACTTTTGCAGTAGCTTTCTTATTGACATTCATCCAGACCTTAATTTTTATTACAGTAGACGTCCAATATTTCTACTCACTGAACTATAAAATATGTACTGAAATACTTTAGGTATTACCAGAGCGAAGGAGATAACAAGCAACCTGACCAGCTCGTAACAGTAGTTAAATCTAGCTGACAGTAAATATATACGGTAAAGTAGCTAGATTGCTCACAGTGCTGGCCTGCTCGTTGCCACGTGTGCTAGCAGGCACCGGTACGAATGTGCTTATTGTCAATATCCACATGTGTGTGTTGTCACCCCCAAGTGTGTGTGTTGTCCATATCCACGTGTGTGTGCTGTCGTGTAAACGTGTACCCCGATGGATTCCAGTGGCTAACCTTGGCCATGGGACAGGTGTCCGTGGGCTGCTTGGCAATTCCGAAGGTTCAAAAGAAATAAAAAGTAAGCCCCTCAGTCCGCTACCAAAAAATAATTTAAAACAGGGTTGCAGCGCAATCTTATCACAGAGCCCCATCGTCGAGCCTAAGAAGCACGGATGAGGCATAAAATGTTAACCGAGTACGTACTGTACGTCTCGGCCAAATTCCGAAATTGATCGGCCGTTGACACATAGCCAGGGTGGGTAGCGCGTCATGTTTCCATGCACCCAGCACCGCGTGATCTCGAATTTTCCACCCTGGCCGCCCCTCCCTTAACAAATCTCAAAAATTCCAGCCACCTGGTATTGTTAATTAATCGTGTCACCGTCCACTTAAAAAATAACCAAGAAAAAATTTGATGTAGTTGTGGGAGGGAACAGTAGGCTTTGTCATATGACGCGGCAACAAGTACAAATAGTACGGTCAAGAGCTCATGGCTATTCACCAGGAGTTGCCGAGTCAAAATTTGGCCACTGTCGGCACCGTACCAGCCCCCACCTCCGTATCATCCACCTCTCCCGACATTTTCATCACCCCTCCCTCATCTTGCATATCCTGTTTCACCTTCGCCTATTCCTCCCCGTTAACCCCACAACATCACTGCCTCTCCTCCAACATACCACCCCCTATGCACATCCCCCGTCAAGTCTCCATTCCTTCCCACACTGAAAACCAGGATAATCTCGTGCATTCTTGTGGCGGCTATCGCGAAGTATTTTGACCGAACACTGTGCCAGTCTTGAGCTTTTTTCTTGATTAATTACGACAATAGGACCAAATGTTAGATCAGGAGCAAGAAATACGTCAAGAATTTGCCGTATAGCGCTGAATGATCAGTTAAGCCGATACCCGATACTGTAGAGTTGTCTGGACAACACACCGCGAGTGGGAGTCCTTTGATAGCAGCAAAGGACATGGCAAAGTCTCCGTGGTAATGTTGCACAAGTCGGCCGAACACTTCTCGAACTAAAGCCACGTTGGACAAGTCACCTCCCCAACCGGAAAGTGGTCAAAGATGATGACAGTTCACAGGAATTAGATTCTGTGGCCGATATGACTGCAAAGCGCAGAGTTGGCGGTGGCCCAGAAGCGATGCGTATGTCGGCTCCTGTTGCGGTTTCGAAACCAATTTTGGCCGACCCCAGTGACTCCAGCTGTACCAGTGAGGAAAGCAATGCTTTACAGTCCTTGAAGCATGGCCCTTCTGTGGCCTTAGCAAAAGGAAAACATGCGAAGAATGGAAGCGCAGTAAATACAGAGAAAGCCAATAAGGTAATGGATAACGCTGAGATAAAGTTTTGAAGGGGTCAATACATGGTTTTCAAGCCATCAGGGGATGTTTCAGATTCAAGTGCCGAGTTAACTAAGAATGATAGCCAAAAGAAGTCAATTTAATCCATGCGTGTGGCTCAAGCAGTTAAAAGGAATGCTAGGAGAGTGACTCGAGCTACTGTATCTGCAGCGAAGTCGGCCGAAGAGAAGCGTCTTCGATCATCAACGGCTGAGAGAGCGAGCGCATTGTATAGGGCGATGGGAGAACTGGCAAGTGAAGCGCAGGTTTACTCAACAAAGTCCTCTGTCGTTGTCCATTGACCGTCCGTCATAGGCATCAATAAGGTCGGAGCCGGCGGAAGCAACATTTTCGTTCAATGGTCGGGTGCAAAACAGGTTGTATGCTTCGCCCTAA
>NADL03000374.1:0-21687 GCA_002205965.3 Kappaphycus alvarezii
GACCTTCCCTGCGCAGACCAACAGCACGAGCCTCTATCATTTCTATCTGGTTCTTTCAGACGCAGCTCTCTTCGTTGGTCTACTGCTGACAAAGAGGCTTTTGCAATCGTTGAGTCCGTCACCAGACTGGACTACATTCTCCACACTCCGACTGGATTCTGGATGTTCACGGAACACAAGAACCTATCCTACATATCCGATCCAGCTGCTACTCGTCCCAATCTGGCAAAGCATTCGTCAAACCGAATTGAGCGTTGGGCCATGAGACTTGCGGCCTTCCGCTACACTATCGTTCATATCGCTGGTGATGACAATGTATGGGCGGACTTGCTTTCCCGCTGGGGGGCCTCCGAATTTCAAAGAAACGCACCGAGGCTGTCCGCTCTGTTTACAGCACCTATCGCGCCCGAACTAGATCCAGATTTCCGATGGCCAACCCATCACGATCTACTCGAGGCACAAAAGGCAGCTATCGTCTCCAGTACTCCCGCATCAGCTGATGTCCCACCATCATCTGTCAATGATGTCATGGCCTTCATCTTCATGTCAACGATCATGGTGCTGTGTGGATACCTACAGGAGCTACTAACTTGCAGCTACGCATATGCATTATAGAACACTGCGGTCGTGGTGGACATCGCGGAGCGGATGCTTCTTTTAAGAACATCCCGGACAACTTCTTTTGGCAATCCATGAAGACAGACATTTCTTTTTTCTGCAACACATGTTTGCATTGCCTGTCTACTGTTGGTGGCCAGCGCGTTCCTCGTCCCATGGGCCATGCTTTGCACTCGGACAAACCTAATGAACTTATTCATTTCGACTTTCTTTACACGGGACCGAGTGAGGAGGGCCCTGCGTACACATTAATCATCAAAGATGATCATTCTTCATTCATTATGTTACTACCTACCCTCGCTGCTGATGCTGCCTCAGCTGCCTCCTGTTTGATCAAGTGGTTTTCTTTGTTCGACGTCAGTCAGAATTGGGTCTCAGATCAGGGCCCTCACTTTAAGAATCAATAATGTTCCCCCCCTGCTTCTCGTTGCCAAGGCGATCGATTGGAACATCGACATCCCGACCGCGCTTTCTTCATCGCAACGACCATCGACTATCCCGCAGGCTCCCGTGGCCTCCGCTGACGAGGACAAAATTTCAAATTTCTGAACGGTCAATATCCGCAGCACCGCATTGATTGCATTGCCGCACCAACTGACAGTGAAGCACGGGTCACAATTACAGTTTTGAACAAGGAGGTCTGAAGTGCATACCGACCGTACAGGACAGGAAGTCCCGAGGATTGGCACACTGTACAGTACTGTACAGTAGTAAGTCCAATCGCTTAGTAGGGTGCACTGTTCTAGGACCTCAGGGGATTGGAAAATTGTCACTAGTGGACTGTTCGCGCTTACAGCATCATGGCACAGGCCGTAGGCAAGAAGAATACTTTTACTCTCGAACATCGGCCTTCGAGTGACAACGGCATTTACTGGCTCTCAACACGCAACTTGAAAAGGCCCCAAACCACCCGGGAACTACCTACTCCCGGTCAATGTATCCTCTGCAGCAGGCCCCAGCCGCAACTCCAGACTCGCAAACTTGCTGGCCCATCTGCGCACGACGCACACGCCACAATCCCGACACGGTCCGCCCCGCTGCCATGAGATCCACAAATTGCAGAAAAGTCTAGCTCAAATCGGATACTGGTACTGTGCCTGTCATCACAAATACCTCGGCTCCAAAGTAAACGGTCCGGATCCGCAAGGACTGTACTCCTTCTCGTACGTCCACTGCCCTCAGTGTACCGTAGACACAAGGCCAAGGCAGTACGCTCCGTTGCACAAGTCGCAGTTGCAGGCGGATGAACCCCGCCAGTCTTCGGTCCCGGTCCCACGCCCGATCGCCGACGATCAACCGCCGCGACCCGCACACACGACTGGACACGCGTCAGATCAGCAACCCTCACCAGGGCATGCTCCGCTCCACGCACAACCCCTGCCCCGCCATGAGGACATCTTTACGACCCACATTCCTGTGTTGTCTCATATACCTACAAGATTCCGATCAGCACTGAGTGACTCCCTGTCGGTCGCCATGCATGACGCAGCGTGGGCTTGTGCACACGGGCATAATGATGCGGAAGAGAATCTCTCTAAAGTTTTTCTTTTCCCTTCAGTGATGCTTTCCAATACTTCACCTTCCTCAGGTACTACCGGTTCGAACGTCGAAACGCAAGTCCAATCAACCAGTGACTTAATCAGAGAACGGCTCGAATTGTGGAATACAGGACAGTTCCAAACTTATGGCAGAACGCACTTCAACAAGCGACCTCCCGAACAAAACGAACTTTAACGCCCCAGGAACAGAAACAGGCCAACACCCGTCGTGCCATGAGACTCGCCCGCGAAGGAGCATATGGGAAAGCTGCACAGGCATTAGGATCTCTAGGGGTGTTACCGGCCACTAAATCGGTGTCTGACGCCCTCCGAGCTAAACATCCTCAATCCTCCCGGGAGGATGAGGAACACTTTGAACCGCCTTCCGCACCCCCCGATATCTCAGCGATCACAAAGGATGAGTTTTTGCGGGCAGTTTGCTCTTTCAAACCCGGTTCAGCCCCGGGAGGATCCGGACTCGCCCCTCTCACGTCGAAGAGCTTCTACGGACACCCACATCTTCCTCGCAGGGGAAATTCTTGGATTCATTAACAGAACTTCTGAACGTCCTGGCTCCCGGAAAAGCTCCTACTGCCCTCGCCCCGTGGATTGCTGGAGCCCCACTCACACCACTTGCGAAGAAAGACATGACTCCGCCCCATTGCAGTGAGAGAGACTTTGCGACGGTTAGTTAGTAGCTGCCTTGCTACTCGGGTCAATGAAAAGGCCTCCACCTACTTCCAGCCTCTTCAGGTTGGTATCGCCACAAAGTCGGGAACAGATGCAGTAGTTCACGGTGTTCGACGCATCCTGAACAAGTTCGGTACACGCTCTGAATATGCGCTCTTGTCGGTCGACCTGAAGAATGCGTTCAACCTGTGCAGACGTGCTTCCTTTTTTAACGCAGTCCGGAACCTCTTTCCCCAGTTGCTCCCTTGGGTACTGTATTGCTACAACAACGATCCAGCGTTTCTCTGGACGGGATTCGAGACTATACGGAGTGTTGTGGGTACTCAGCAAGGAGACCCGCTCAGCGGATCGCTGTCACTGTCACGCTGCTAAGCACTTCTTACGTTACTTGAAGAGGACACGTAATCACGTATCTTATTCCGTGGTGATGGTGCCACTTTACATGGCTATTCTGACGCTGACTTCGCAGGCGACAGGGAAACGAGTAAATAGACAAGGGGGTACAACTTTTTTAACTTTGGCGGATTTTTTTCATGGCGTAGCAAGAAGTAGACAGTGTTCGCGCAGTCTGCGGTTGAGGCTGAGTACATTTCGATGAGCTATGCAGTTTTGATATGGGTAAATCGGCGGGGTAAGAGATCCTCAGAACCAATTACCCTGAGAAGGAGGTGTTGCGAGCGACAAAAGTGCTACCGTGGTATTGTTGAACGAACAAAAGGGAGTGTATATAGAAGAGAGTTGAGAAAGCTACAAGCAAGTATAAAAGGGGCAGGGTCTACCACTGACGCTCTGCGACCAGCGTAAGAAAACGTTTTCTTGGGTCTGAAGTTGACTCTCAACTTCCTACTACTCGGGACTTGGCTTGAAGTTGTCTGCCAACTTGCTTGACCTCTCCATGAGGAAGCAGTTTACTCAGCTTATATAGACGTTTGGCTACCCCTAAAGTCCGAACAAAACTACAGAAGATACTAAGAAATGCATAAAAATACTTTGTGTGGACAATATACTCTAAGCAAAAGATACTTAAGAAACTAACAATTAATTTGGTCCTCTTATTTCCCATTCTCTAAATCAGATCCAAACAACTCCTCTAAAATATCCATGCTGTCCAAGCAGTCCCCACAAATATCTGCGAATGGCTCACAACTCTCTATTTCACCCTGGGAGATATCTAGACTACTAAAGATATCTCCATCCGGTTCCATCGTGGGCACAACTTGATCCGTACTCTCTATTCCAGGCCCCACCGGTCCAACACTTTCCATGCCCCCTGTTGCCTCATCTTCCTCATCCTCCTCCTCCTCCTCCTCCTCCTCATCCTCTTCTTCCTCATCCTCATCCTCCTCATCCTCCTCTCCTCCTCATCCTCATCTTCCTGATCCTCGTACACTAGCTCAGGGGCTAACCATTCCTCGAAGGACTCCCCGCTCTCCTCCTCGACCTTCTCAGCCTCTCCCGGACTTACCTCCCTCGCTTCTTCTTCTATGAAGAGGCGGCGCACGAACTCGATGATTTGCTTCTTTGTTTGCCGCCGGATGTAGTCGTCGGCATCGGTTGGCCGTAGGCGGCGAGACGAAGGCCATTGATGGAACGGGAAGGGCGGTTTTTGGAAATAGGGACAGAGGGGCGAAGGTTGCTCATTGTGATAGAAGTTGGGGAACAGGAGGCAATGTGGGGTGCTTTGGGTGTGTGGGGGGAGAGGGGTGATGAGTAAAATGATCGGGGGCATTTGGAACTTAGAATAAATGGGTTTAAATAGGCTCCCGGGCAGGTTCTATAGATTAGGAATAGGTAAAATAAATCTGCAAGGGATTTTGCAATAGTGCATTTGCGCCCTTCTTCTCAAAAAAAGGCGAATTTGGAGGAGGAGGTAAGCTAAAAGGGAAAAGGGACTTGATTCGGGGTCGATTCAGAGGGTTAAATACAGTATAAAATATCTAGATAAAATGGAAGTAAATTTGGAAATGACGGTTGGAGAAGTTAGGGCGGGATCGTTGTAGGTTGCTGGATTACATGAGGGGAGGACCATTTCCTGTCTTACGTGAGGGGAGGACCATTTCCTGTATTAAATGAGGGGAGGACCATTTTTTGTATTACACAGTTCGCGAGGATATTTGGTTGTGCCGCCTATCCGTAGGTTTCGGAATGAAGGGTAACACTTTTATATCGATCAAAGTGCGTGCTGACAGCCAGGCTTCTATCAAGATCGCGACAAAGGAGGTAGTCAACGAGCGATTAAAGCATATCGAATTCAAATATCACTTTTTAAAGCACCACATTGAAGAAGGTACAGTCACGTTGGAATACATCCCTACAAGTGAGATGGTCGCTGATGTGATGAACAATTTGTTGCCTTCAGTCAAGCATTGGAAGTTCAAGGAGAAGATGAGTGTATCCTGAGTTGTGTTAATTGGGTTGAATCCGAGGGGGAGTGTTGAAATAGACATTTCTAATTCATCTAAGACTTGAAATTAAGACTCAGCCAATTCTGTTGACATTCCTAATTCACCTGAGACCTGAGACCTGTAATTAATAGACAGTTTCTGCTCCAATTAGAATTAGAAAGAACAGTTCCAGCAGATTCAAAGTAGATAGTTAATTTGAGTTGGTTGTAATTGAGAAAGTTCTGCTTTTTAAGGGAGTCGAAAGGACTAGGAACTGAGAATTATGATCGGTCTAGAACAACAACAACAAAAAACAACCTACTTCGAAGGCAACCAAATCATACGATCACCCTTTATTTCATCCTATATATTAGGATATAGGTCTCCTGCAAACTTCAGACATTACCGAGGCTGCATACACAGCATCTGTAATTGATTCTTTGGACTTATCGCCGACCTGTTCATTTTTCTCAGGACCACTACTTGTAAGAGATCACTCGGTTTACCATTTTGCTCTTATCCTCCCGCCATCCGCTGCTGTCTTCATCGCTTACAGCTACGGTTCTTTTCGAGCGTTGCTCATCGCCGGTCCCCAGCGGAAGGCTTCAGTCTGCGATCACAACTGAACTCATGCTATCGAGGTCTGATAGGTTGTTATCGTCCACGGCAGCCCGCAACAGAGCATGGCTCCTCTCTATGTACAAAAAGTTCGGCTCATCGGTTTTTTATTCCCTTCCTCACCCCCACCGCGGTACGTACATGTCCTCTCCTACTTGGATATACGCTCTGACTCTACGAATGGGCATCTTGCTATTCCATGGATCTACTCGCTGTCCGGTCTGCTCCGCCGCTCGGCCTACACTGCACCCGCCTTAGATCCAAGTGGTCAACACGCGTTGACCTGCAAATACGAAGACGGAATGACTCGTCGTCATCACATCCTCCGCGACGTTCTTGCCCGCTACTGCAAGGAAGTTGGGATCGTCGCCCTCGTCGAGCATCCGCTCCTCTACCAGGTTCCCAACTCATCTGGGCATTCGGAGTCCCCCGCGCTACGAATGGACATTTACATACCTGCTGCATACGGGCTTCACAGTACCGATATCGCCGTCACGTTACTGTTGCCCACCACTCTGCACGCCGCCACATTTCGCCAAGTACGGTTACCGCAAGTACTGCAGCAACACTCGCAGAGCGCGAGAAAAATCATCATAACTGCACTTACTGCAACCAAAACGAATACTCCTCCCCCCCGTCAGGATTGATATGTATCGCGCCTTGGGCGACGACGGTGATGTGTGGAAAATTTGCACACAAAAAAATTAGAAGAGGGCCAATTTTGGATACAGTATCGTAATTTGCAAGACATTTTTACAGCTTCGGAATATGCAAGATATTTTTAGTTTGGATCAGTGTGACAAAATCATAGGTTGATTATTCTTATTTTAAGACACGGTGGCATTAATAGATGACATGTCTATACAAGTCCAAGGTCCTCATGCTTTTCGAAGACTTCACAGCATTTAAAGTTCGGAATCAACGTCGTTGAGGCAACCCGCCGCCATGAACTAACCCATCAGCTCACCCCTTCTTTTTGCCATCAATATGACCAACCTTCCCTTCCCTCACCATCACCAAGTCATCCGAGGCCATCGTTCACTCAATGCTTTGGCCGTGATGGCAAATGGTCAAACCGACTTCCAATTCCGGTACTGTATACAATTATAGTCCTCTTCTAGATTTTTTTCGTGTGCAAATTTGCGCATATCACGCCCTCCCGCTCAAGACGAACGCCCCGGATCGTCTCTATTGTTCTTCTTCTGTTTCCGTTAGCGTTCGCTGTCTTATTGATAAAATGTAAGGTCTTTCAAACGGGTACGGATGCAACTGATTACCAATATGTGCTCCGAAATGTAAGTTTGCATTACCGGTACCTCACTTTGTAGCATAGCCTCATATATTGGTTTGATGACATCGAGGTGGGGTTGAATAAATTCTTCTTCCGTGATTCTTGCGAATCTTCCAAGAGTGAGAAAATATATATGATATGCAAACTCTTCTAGAAGATGCCGGAGGAATGGATGCTGATAAGAAAAGAAGACAAGCATCATCAAGAACGACTCTTCGTAAGATAAGTGCGTTCCATGTAGCGCCCGAAAACATAAACAGATGCTTATCATGAAATAAGAAATGAGCTTCGCATCGTTCGCGTCCTCGGAGATATTGCGCAACCAAAAAGGTAATCTTCTTCTACCAACTGTATGCTGTGCATAGTTGTGAAGGAGGGCTAGAGATGAAGTTGTGGCCGGCTGTAGCGATTAATGGCCCCGACCAGTTCCTGACGTACTGGGACCTGCACGAGGTCCTCTTGGGGGACGACCAGAACCTCTTCTGGGCGGGTTATTTTCTCCCAAAGGTCCTCCTCCGGTCACCATCACTGCTTCGGGAGGATCTTGGCCACCCTCAATGTTCCCAATTTGTGGCGGGGAACCATAAAGGTCCCATAAGAATATGGGACCAGTCGATATTCCATATCAGGGGTTAAGTCGTAACCTCTCAGTCGCACATCTTGTTTGTTCTTGAGAAATACGTAAATAGACGGACAATGTTCAGATACGTTTGCGACAAGTCTCCGATAGCTACCATTCCATACCTTCCTATAGAGTAATGATATGTTACTTCCACAAACTCTGGACCTGCTTCCGTGAAACTTCCGTGTTGGAATGAAAATAGGACTCTTATTAATAGTCGGAACTCTTTTTGAGGTAGCAATGGTCCGTTTAACGTACGAAAACATAGGCATATATCAATGTAGAAATGGATGATTACGTGGAGTTCGTAGTAGTCCCGCGTACTCGATATGATCCATTCCCAGTCCCTTTCTCCTCCCATAGGAATTATTCTATAGTTAAAGATGAGTATGCCCCGTGCGCGTGCGCAAAATCCTGTGTGAGGAGTAATTCTTCAGGCCTCGGATGGTAAGGGACCAGACGAGTGCATGGATGGCCCTCTTTGATCTCTTCCCTGAGCTTGAACAGAGCTTATAGTGTGGGTGTCTTTCCTCCGTGACGATGAAAGGGTTCGAGTACTTTTTTTGGAAGGCCGGTTACTTTACAGCCTGTTGCATGTACTTTCCGTGTGCTACAAGTACTTTAGGGCCGACTGAAAACATTTGGACTGGAGGCTCTTCATCTTTATGTCTTGTCTTTGTTAGCGCGCGGTGTGATCTCCAGCCTTCGATGGCCAGTATTTCGACTTCTCTACGTTCTTCATCGATAATATTTGTTTCCATGTCTCTCTGTAACATTCTAGGAGCCCTTCCGTACATTAGCTCGAACAGTGACCGTCCACTTCTTCCTCTTCTTCGGCGAAAGCCGTGTGACACTTTTAGTAAGGCATCTTTTCACTGGATTTCATTCTCCGACATAGTTTTCGATATTGCTCGTTTGATGGTTCCAACCATCCTCTCCGCTTTCCCGTTGGACAAAGAAGCGTATGGGAGAACTGTCTTTAGCTGAATACCTTTTTCTTCCAAGAAACGAAGCAGTGAAATTGCAGTAAAACAAAGGGCGTCATCTGAGATGATCCTTTTTGGAAGACCAAACGGTTCAGTTATTTCTTTTTCGATAAATCTCAGGACAACTTCAGCATTGGCCTCCTCAACTGCAACTGCTATTGGCCATCCAGTAAGATGTTCCACCCCTATAAGGGGATACTTGTTTCCGGAAGAGGTTTCCTTGAATGGGCCGGCAAAGTCAATTGAGAATGTTTCAAAAAGATCGGAAACTGGAAAGCTTAGAGTTGCCTTATACTTTCGCATCGGAGTGAATTTTTAACAGTTGTCGCAGCTTTTCACGAAATTTTAGACGTCCCCACGAATATCTGGGCCACCCTAATCTCTCCGTAATGATTGTTTTGGTTGTTTCGAGATTCCAATGCCCTAACTCATCATGAAAAGTCCGCAGGATCTTCATTCTTTCTTTCATAGGGGCCACTAGTCGAGGACCGGCTTTAGTGTGTCGAAGGAGTTTCCCATTCTACAATGTAAAAGCCTTTTGTTTCTGGTGCCTGGTGATCATATATCAAGACAAATTTCTCGAGTGATAAAAGGTACACGCAAAACTTTTTCAGTGTGAAGACAACAGCGAGAGCTTATTTTTCGCAGAATGAGTATCTACTTTCCGCATCATTCAGAGTGCGAGTTGCGAATTGGACAGGGTGTAGTCTTCCGTTTTCATCTTTTTGGGACAAAACGGCACCAAAGACCGTTCTGAGGCATCTGTCTCCACAACAAATGGTCTCTTGAAATCTGGATACATGAGCACTGGGGAGACACATAGCTTATCTTTAAGCTCCTCAAATGCAGTTTCCATTTCCTTGTTCCAGTAAAATTTTCCGTTCTTCGTAGTGCTGTCATGCAACGGTGTGCATTTATTTAGATGATTCACCAACAACTTTAACTAATCGAACTTGAATCCTCCTCAAATATTAATTAGTGCAAGAACTTAAGTCAGAGAACCAAATTAAACATCTCCTTTCAGGCTCGAGAACAGACATCTTTAATGGATCACAAAAAGGGGAGAAAAAACTACATTGATTACCACATATTTGTAAATAGATAGCATAAATCAACCTTCACAACCTTAAAGCAGCCCTTTGTCTCTATGTAGGTAGTCTCCAGCCTTCAAAATGCATTCAGGCATTCCAACGGTAAGTCGAGATATCTTTTGGAGAGATTATTTCCAGCAACACTGAAAAGGAATTCAAATGTGGTAGAAGATGTTTTTGGTGCAAAAAAACTAAAAACTTTTGCAAGAAATGAAAATCAAGTTTTTTTCAAATATGCAATAGGCACATTGGATTTAATGGCTTTTTTATTGCAAAATACATCGAGATCTATTGTTCAATGCTTGTAATATTACCTTCTCCATCTTGAGATTCGCATTTATCGAAAAAAGACAACATATGATCATCATTCGCACCACTTCGTTGAATAGTATTTGCTTTAGATGAAATTTCTGTTACCTGAATTGATTTTGGAAAATACTGCGCACTTGTTGATCTTACAATCTCCATTGCTTGCAAATCTGAAATACTGTAAGCTCTTTTCACATAGAGAACCTCCTGTTGCTTCATTCGATTAGATTGACGTGTAGATAGAGTCGCAACATGAGCACTGTGCGCTGCTATTGGAAATTATCTGCTATACTCGTCTCGCCTTCTCAGAATCTATACTGGCACCAAGATTGCTATTTCATGAATTAGTGATCCTCTTCCAGGCCGTTTTAGATTTTCTTGCAGCTTCTTGAGAATTCATGCAGTACGTGTCCCAATTAAATCCAATATTGGTCCTGAATCCCTACCCACGGTAGTCTTTTACTTGTCAATTGACTTGTATATTTCCAGAATGGCTTCCAATGGCATACTTTCGGAAACAGAAGGGCGATCTACAGTTCCCCTTTCTGCCAAATCTGCTTTATCAAAAAAGAGCTTGTCAATAGCAGAAGTCAATTAAGGCTCTAAGTTCAAAAATTAGAACCATAACACCTGTTGAGCTCCATCTGGTTTTAATATCCAGTAATGGGCGCAAAAATACCTCTTCATAAGTCTCCAACTCCCTTAAAAAGTTATTCTCTGCAATAAGTGACCTCTTAAATAACTCCATTTTCTTTCTGACATTCTTAGGGTTAGGGTTAATTCCAGAGATTTCAAATATTTTTTACGGGTAGCTGAAAAAATGAGAGCTACAGGAAAGGTGGCACCACAAGGAACGCAAATGTCACAATATTCAGTTCTTGAGATAATAACTGTTTCATATGCTTCAAAATCAGAGATTTCAAGAACATTTCGTGGTAAGCTCGGAAGATACAGTAACTTAAAATAAACCAGAGTACGAGTAAATTACATCTCCTTTTCAGTGTCTTCGATATTGTTGCGTACTCGCGGTCGTGTCGCTTTTGGTTTACATACAATAACGCATGTGTGTTCTGCGTATGGATGCGGATGCCTTTGTAAGCCGAATACAGTATATTCGCGCAGCACACTTGTTCAGAGATATGCTATCTATTTCGAGTCGGATATTACATCAAAATACTTCTTGTTGTCGATGTACGCTGCTAGTCTAGATATTTCTAGAGCTGTTAGCTCGAAGATATTGTTTTCCGTCATACCAGCCGTCAACTGGAACGACGGAGGGCAGTTATAAAGGCCATTCGATTGAATGGCCACTCACCGCGGAACTCCGCAGGAGGGTGAGTGCGCCCATTTGCTTGCCTTACCTTGTGGAGTAGAATATGCTCTCTCTCTCCCATATGTGTGCCGTTGGTTCCGCACGTCAAATTAGTCAACAATGCGCTTTTGGATCTTGATCAAAGAGTAAGAGTTTTTCATGTTGAACTAGTTATCATACAGGGTACTTCAAATTATGGTGTGGTGTCTGTGATTCAATCCTCGCTTTTCAACTCTGTCGATCAACCTTCTTTGATCAAGTTTGGGAGTGCATTTGTCGCTTACTGCACAAATGTCGAGGACGTAAACAAAGATCGCGATGAAGAATCTAAGCTTTCTATGGCAATCGTTAAGGATTGCATCAATCCTGATGTACTGCATGCACTTTTTGTGATGGGTGATATTGAAGGTGCTCCGACTCTTGTGGCGCTACCGCTGAGAAGGTTCAGGCATGGTTCGAAAAAGCTTCAATCTCTTCATTAAATGATCTCTCTGAACGTATTGACGCCACAGTTTGCGCCGTTCGGTCTACACCGAAAAAGAGGATCCTGCACGAGCTTTTTGTCATTCCATCATTTAGTGATCACTTCTCTCGATCAAACCAATGCTTCAGAGAACTTGAAGGATGTAAAAATGGCAAAAAGTTGCTGGACAGACTCTTGAGCAAATTTCAGTCAGACGTATTCCAAGAAAGGCCCAAAATAATGCTCCCGGATGGAAAAAGAACAGCTTGCGAGCATCAAATTATTCAGAGATAAAGTATCAAACATTGCCTTGGAACGTTTTCTATCGGAAACCGCCAGGCCTGTCTGAATCCTCGAAGAGCAAAGCAGAATCGTGATCGCGCTCATAAACATGGAGAACAGCTAACATCGGGGAACGTTTCTCAGAAAGAAGGCAGCGATTCTCTTAAGTCAGGTCGTAATGCTTCTAAAAGCAAGGTCACTGAATGGTCTAAGCCTTGTCTAAACAAATATTGTGACGGAATTGACCGCCTCAAGGACTGGCCAATCATTACGCCTGAGAAAAGGAAGGAAATATTCGAGAAACACTACTCCGACAAGAAGTCAAAGAGAGCCGAGATTTTTGAATACAGAAGCACGGGAAAACACGGAATCGCCAGACGGCGATTAAAGTCGCTTCAGAGTTTGTCCGGGACAAAGTGTTTGATACTGTTCTTGGCGACTGTGGTGCCGACTTTAGTGCAATTGACTGGAATAACTTCGAGAAGGTCATCTTGTGCGTTCCAGATCTTTCTATGAAAGTGTTCCCCAGGCCTCTGTCTCTCAACGGTGCTTTCAAACTTGATACGGGAGAAAAGGACACAAACTCATGCTCTGTAACTCTGACAATCACAACCTACCTTCCTGGCTCTAATATCCCGGTTCGTGTGAAGGGTATCGAATTTTAAGTCGTCGACCACGATATGGGCGGAAATATTTTGGGAAGAACTTTCCTTCATTCGATTGGATTCAATCTCAAAGATCACTTGCACCGCGTCCGAGAGGACATTTATGATAAGACTTTGTCGGAAATTGATTCCCAATCGCTCAAGTTGGCTCCTGCGAAATACCGCGGACTCTCATACATGGCAACTGATGATGACCCTATTGAACTTCCAGAGTGTCTAGCTGCCGGCATTGGCAAGGGCAAGAAGGAATCGATATTTCGGCCGTTTATCAGAAGTAATAGAGAGGCCAGAACCAATAGTTTGACGAACCATGGCTCACATAAGCTTTCAAGGCTTCTCGAAAGCTACCGGGACGTGTTTCGCATCAAACTCGGAGCCGATCATCCAGTAGACGTCGCTCCACTGACCATTACTCTAGCTGAAAATGATACTACGTTCCGTTCTCCTCAGCGACGCTATGCTCCTCTGAAGAGGGAGTTCATTATTCAGACAATCTGAGAGCTAGAAGCAGTGGGTGCTATCTACAAGAACCCATCCGCCAGGTGGGCTTCACCAGCTCTTGCACTACCCAACCGGGTTCTAACAAACTCCGCTTCAAAGTGGACCTTCGACGACCAAACTCTCCCCCGATTCCGATCCAATCGACAATGCCACATCTCTAGTCCAAATTACAGGACGTTTCCAGAAGTACCTGTTTCGCCAATATCGATCTCGCCCACGGCTATTGGCAGGTTCGTCTTTCCAGAGAGTCACAATAGATGATGTCGACTCAAACAACCCTGGGAATATACTTTTCCGGACGCCTTCTCTAAGGATGCAGTGACTTCAGAAATCATTTTCAAGCAGCTCTGGCAGATAAATTTGACGGACGCGTCAAGAAAATGCTACAATGGATTGATAACTTACTATTCTACGCAGAGGCTGAGAAAGAACTCTTGGCCAACATCGAATCTTTTTTCGTGTCTGCAGGAAATTGGACAGAGGGTTCACGCCGAGAAGTCGAACTTATTTTCCTGCAATATACAGTTGTGTGGAAGCTTCATCTCTGCTGACGGTTTGCAATACCACCCACGCCACTTTGAGTCGTTAGTAACGATGAGGACGCCTAAAATGACAAGTGACTTTCAAAAATTCGTATGTGCAACCAACTGGATTCTCAATGTCATTCCCACCTACACTGAACGAATCGCAGTACTTCATAACCTTTTAAAAGATTGTTATAAGATCGTCGGGAAGCGAAAAAAGAACGCTGTGCGCAACGTACCCCCGGCATCATCTAAAGTCACTGTTGCAGCAACCAAGGCACACTTCTACTGGAATAACATCTATGCCGACCTTAAATCGTTCGTGGATTTTTTGTGTGCACTGTCTCTGCACACAGACGGGAAAAATTAACCCTCGCCCTCTTGGACACGCTCTTCACGCTGACCAGCCGAATGGACTTCCTCACTTTGATTTCTGTTATATGTCTCTGGCAGAAAATGAATTTATTTACGCAGATATTCAAGGACGACCACAGTGGCTACTTTTGGCTTACACCGACCACTGAAACTACCTCAAGCATCGTCGCAGATACTATTATCAGATAGTTTGCGGCTTTTGGAGTGGTGCATCAGTGGGTACCAGACAGAGGATCTCATTTCAAGAATGAAGCAGTGCGAGTGCTCAAGGAGAAATCTAAATACGCTCACAACTTTACATTGGCATACTGTCCATGGTCGATCGGAACAGTGGAGTTTGTATGCCGAGAGCTCCTCCGAACTTATCGGGCACTCTTGTCTGAATATCAGTTGCCGCACAGCTGCTGGCCTAGTATTCTGCCAGTGGTTCAATCCGTCTTGAACAACTCATCACTCGAACGACTAGGGAATCGCTGTCCGTTAACGGTTTTTACTGGGCATAAACAAGACTCACCGCTTTCTGCCATCACTAGAAATATTGGGACCAAGACAGAGGCTCTGCACCTGGACAGAATCCGCCGCACACACAGATCAAGAACATTGAGTCTACTCAAAATGCACTGGACAATATGCATAAGGACGTTGCAGAGCGTACTGGGAAGAAAAGACAGCAAGCAGTCGCTTCTCACAACCGTAGAACTAACGTTCGCGATAATTTTACGGAAGGCGACTACTTCCCTCGTGCCGTGCAACAACGGGACCATTTGCGAAAAACTTCTCTTAAGTGGCTCGGACCATATGTGGCGCAAGAGTGTCGTTCAAACTACATTTTTCTGATCAGTTCTCTACTGGACTGCTCAACTATGGAGGCTCATGTTTGTAGGCTCAAATTACTCTGCAACAAAGATTCGCCAGCGCCAGACCGCAAGTTCAATCTAAACAGTTTCCATCAGTTTTCACCTCACAAACTACGGGATGCTGTTTCGTACTCGCGGTCGTGTCGCTTTTGGTTTACATACAATGAACGCATGTATGTTCTGCGTATGGATGCGGATGCCTTTGTAAGCTGAATACAGTACATTCGCGCAGCACACTTGTTCAGAGATATGCTATCTATTTCGAGTCGGATATTATATCAAAATACTTCGTGTTGTCGATGTACGCTGCTAGTCTAGATATTTCTAGAGCTGTTAGCTCGAAGATATTGTTTTCCGTCATACCAGCCGTCAACTGGAACGACGGAGGGCAGTTATAAAGGCCATTCGATTGAATGGCCACTCACCGCGGGAACTCCGCAGGAGGGTGAGTGCGCCCGCTTGCTTGCCTTACCTTGTGGAGTAGAATATGCACCCTGTCTCCCATATTAGTCTTTCACTTGATTGCCGTTGTGTGCCGTTGGTTTCGCACTCCAAATTCGTCAACAGAGATCGAGGATTGGAGACCGACGGATATCTGAACCATTCTCAGTATCTGAATTGCTGTCATAATCAAGACCCACATGACCTAGTGCAGTAGCTTTCTATTCATCCAAAAAGATGTAATCTGTGTCAGACTTATCAGAACCCTTAGGAAACTTTCCAATTTTTCCATTCTACTCCCATTCAGTTTCGGATGATAGATCAGATATACCTTCCAAGAGTAAAACACCCAAACGTTTCCCCGTTTCGGATGAAACCTACAGTGAGTACACTTCTTCGTTTGGCACTTCTAGCGAGGCGAATCTAAACGGAGTTTAGAGAGATGGAAATGGGAAAAAAGGAACGGGCCTGCGCCTTTCAAAAAGGTATGTAGAATTAGTAATGGAAGAAGAACTTATGAGGAAACTACCATTTCTTCCAGAGCCAAACTTTGTGGCAAAGAGAAGAAATTCAAACCCCTCCAATATCTTGAACACGTGGACAGTACAGTATGTTGGTGGTAGATCTTTATTTTGTCGTACAATGTCGCACAGAGCGTGCGGAGGGTATTTATAAATTAACTACGGATGCGGGCGGCGGGTAGAGACTTGTCGCGCCTGCATTATTTGGAGACTAAATGCAAAACGGGTAACGAAGTCGCGGAGCTCCTGTTGAGGGGAGGAACCGCGACGGGAAGCAGCGAAGGAAGCAAGGCGGCGGAAAAAAGCCTTACCGTCGTCGCCCAAGGCGCCATAGATATCAATCCCGACGGGGAGAGGAGGATATCGTTTCGGTTGCAGTAAGTGCCGTAATGACGATGTTTCTCGCGCTCTGCGAGTGTCGCGGCGGCGCCGGCAGTAACCGTACTTGGCGAAATGTGGGCGGGTGCGGAGGGGTGGGCAACAGTAACGTCGACGGCTATATCGGTACTGTGAAGCCCGTATGCAGCGGGTATGTAAATATCCATTCGTAGCACGGGGGACTCCGAATGCCCAGATGAGTCGGAACCTGGTGGAGGAGCGGATGTTCGACGAGGGCGACGATCCCAACTTCCTTGCAGTAGCGGGCAAGAACGTTGCGGAGGATGTGGTGACGACGAGTCATTCCGTCTTCGTATTTGCAGGTCAACGCGTGTTGACCACTTGGATCTAAGACGGGTGCGATGTCGGCCGAGCGGCGGGAGCAGACCGGACAGCGAGTAGATCCAGGGAATAGCGCGATGCCGAGACGTAGAGCCAGAGCGACTTTCCAGGCGGAAGAGGACATGTACGTACCGCGGTGGGGGTGAGGAAGCGAAGAGAAAACAGTCGATGCGGAGGATGTGCGCACGGAGAGGAGCCGTGCTCGGTCGTGGGCTGCCGCGGACGAGAACAAGCTATCGGACTTCGATAGCATCAGTTCAGTTGTGATCGCAGACTGGAGCCTTTCGCCGGGGACCGGTTCTTCGTCGGGGACCGGCGAAGAACAACGCTCGAAAAGAGCAGTAGCTGTAGGCGACGAAGACAGCTGCGGGTGGCGGGAGGATAAGAGCGAGATGGCAGACCGAGGGATCTCTTCCAAGTGGCGGTCCTGGGAAAGGGTAAGCAGGTCGGAGATAAGTCGAAAAGAATCAATTACAAATGCTGCGTATGCAGCCTCGGTAATGTCTGAAGTTTGCAGGAGACCTAGACCGCCCATTGAGAAGGGGAGAGAGGCTTGGAGCCAGGCTCGCTCTGGACAGGGCAGCTGCAATTGGTGAACGCTTCCCTCTGCTTCTGATCGAAGCTAGCGGCGAGAACCGCAGATTGAGTGGAGGGAAGCATGTTGGGGGACAGCCGACCCGTATAGTACCTTCTAAATACTAAATAACAGAAACAGTTCCCCAACAGAAAAATGGGGAAATGTTTGGGTGCTTTACATTTCAAAGATACGTACGGCTAAGTTACGGAGTTATCGGGATAATGACTAGGTCGTAAACAGTTTCGACGCATTGTAGGGTTTCACAATTGGCTTGACCATGAATACGATATCTACGCTCCGGTACAAATTTACTGGGCACGAACCCACATATCTACCACAGTAAATTAACCCCCCATTTCCCCCCAGGTCGTAAACATGAGTTAATATGTGCGGCAGACCGCCACTCATCATCGCTACTTACTGAACCACCGCCTCGACAAGGTCCAGCTTCTCTGCTTAGTTAACTGTGTCATCGACGCTGTCTCCGTCTTCAGAGTTGAAGTCAGAACAATCTATCTATTTCAAAGGGTCTCAGAGGTGCATAGTTCTGTACGGAACCCGTAGGAGCCAGGCTGGTGGCCATCTCCGTCCTTGCAAAAACCTCACGCCGCGCGCCAGTGACGTCTGCCCACAGACTTCTTTGGAGGTATTTGTGACAGGGGCGGCTTCCAGGGAAGATAGGGGCTGCTCATCACAAGAATGGTGACGGGCGTGAGGGGTTCGGTAGAGACGAAGGATTGACCGAGGGATTGTCGCTGTTGGGAGCCCACGGAGCAGAGTCCACATGCAATAGGTCCAAATTAGTCGCAAAATGCCAAGCTCTTACTAACCTCGCCCGTGCCCCAGCTGACGCCTGCCCATAAATGTCTTCTGGTGGTTGTGTGATAGGGGCGGCTTTGAGGGAAGATAGGGACTACCTACTAGTCACCAGATGATGATGACAGAAAAAATAGAGCTGAATTAAATTTTCCTACCTTAGATTTGACGATTAGATCGAATATTCCTTCAACAGTAAAACGCCCAAAATTTCCCCCAATTTCACGAGTGGGGCAAGAAAAGCTTTGGGTCTTCTAATGATTGAAAAATATGTTTCGCTGTGTTTGACCCTAAAGAAAATTTATTAGTATTTCAAACCTAAATTTTGTTTCTCTTCCATATGGTAAGAACGACAACGCCGGAATGGAAGGATGTTTTGAAGAGGGGAGCTCAGGGGCCCATTTACTGTAACAGATAACATGACTGATACCCAATGAACTTGTGCAGTATGTAGTGTGTATATACTTGAAAGGTTGAACTTCTTACTGATTAGAAATGTCAAACGGTCATTTCTGGACACGGGGAAGTCTTCCCGGGGAACGGTGTGATTGGATAATTTTTTGGATTTTCTCCTAACAGTCCATTCCAAGATGAATTGCCCCGGGAAATGGTTTTGGTAGTACTTTTGCGCATCTAGAGACTAGAGTTCCGGGTTAGGTTGTGAATAATTATTTCAAAATAATGCGAGCTAGACTTATCTCTGTATTTGTGCAACCGTTTTGTATTGTACTGTAATACCCTCATTGGACAGGCATCCATGGCTAACGTTCAAATTATCGTCAATTCTCTGGGAACGTACGGTATTCCTTATTTCCCGCACGAAACGTTTGAATATGTGCGTTTGCACGTTTACTAGCTATACTCCTTTACGCTTGAAACTATCTATTGGAATGTTTACCATCTACTGTACAACAGTTTTAGGCCAAAAACGGGTGTCGTACAAATGGTTTAAATAACAACTTGCTGACTACTGTATTCATTACTCGTAACTGATGGAAAATAACTACTGGATTTTAACCTTCTTGTCCTGCTCAGGAAGACATCCCCCAACTCCTCGCCTCGAAAACCAAAAATCTCCTTGCCATCCATCCATTGCAACTTGAAATCTTCAGTGTCACTCCTCCAGCTAAGTTCAAAGTGAGGTGTTCTCAACAACTTGGATCCCTGGCAAAATCAAGAAGTCGTCAGCCTCTCTGGAGCTTAGCCGAACTGAGCGACCATGGTGGTCTCCAGTCTGAGAGAAAGTTACCATTTCATCTTCTAGTCAAGGTGGAAACGTAATGACTGAAACTTTCGACTTCGTCGTGATCGCCTGCGACCAAGGATGGTCGAAATTGAGGAAAGGACAGATCTGGAAAATTTTATCAATCAAACTTTGGTTTCGTCAACGTTTCACACAGCACTTGTCAATGTTAAGTTTACTGGCGATGGTATGAGCAATCAAAACCACAGGAGGTCCAAGGTTCGAATCAGCACCGATATTCTGGCAGAACGAAACGGAGGCATGTATGCATATCGCGACGAACTTGTCACACGCTGCAAAAACTATGAAGATCTACCAACTGACTCTTCATGGATCACCAGATACCATATTGAGGATAAACCTTTTCATGGAATCGACAAAGATGAAATAGGGAAAGTCTTTGATCAACAGATGAAGAAAGTTTATTGCGGCTTGGAAGAGTATTCATGGGTTAATTGGGATAAGTCGTTCATGCATGAATCGGAACCTGCATGCAAGCTGACTGTTGACTATTTCCCCATTTTGGTACCGAGCATTTGATGCAGGGAATGCCGTGGAAGATTATTGAAAGCCAGGCCAAAAATCGAACCCTTTATATATCTTCGTTCACTTGTTTTGAATCTGTTCTCCACTGCTATCTCTATCAAGCCATGCTCATGAAACAACCTCACATTGTCGATAAGTTTCCCCAAGACCGAAATGCAAGGATCGCAGTGTTAGGAGCTGGGCCTTCCGGGATTCTTTTTGCCTCCCAACAACTTGTGAAGAAAGGATACCACAATTTCGTGATCTTCGAATCTTCAGATCGTTACGGAGGAAAATCAAAGACCATACACATTCCTGTTGGCGAAAGTGACCGGGAATTGATGATACCCGCTGAATTAGGGACGTGCTACCTTTCCGCTGCTTACTCTCCGCTGCTCGAAGTGTTGGAAGGGTACAGTATTGGAGAAACCTTACCTATTGACGATGTGAAATCCGAATTCATGAGTATACATGATAGCAAAATCAAACCGAAGTGTCAATTGGGGGCTGTTGTTGATTACAACTTGTGGTGTCGCCTGAAAACATCCATTTCATCAAATGCAGTGATGCCAAGCATTATGAAAGCGACATTACGATACATTTCCATTCATTTAGCAATCATGGGTATGGGTCCTCGTGATCCTATGCCTACAGAACCCCCTTCCGCTCATAACTTCGCGAAAAATACTGAGTACGTCCTCTGCGCGCTTCGAGCTGAAAGAATAAGGTGCCTGCCAAAACCTCAGAGCGATTCAGTTGGTGAAGTGGAGTCAAGGCGCCGAGATAATGGCAGTCTCCCTGTTTTCTCAATAGGTCACGTCGAAAAGATAGTTTCGGTTATCAAGCTCGCTTTAGAAGTCTTTCCGACAAGGGAAGCTGGATCGGCAGTCGGAGCTCTTGATGTCCTCTCAGTTTCTTTTGCTGATTTTATTAGCCTTACGGGCTTATCAGCATTGGAGCCCATTCTTGATCACTCCTTCACCATTCAGGGTTATGGTAATTTGGTAAGGATTATGCCTTTCTCCTCTTTGCAGCTTGTTTTCGACAGGGGTTGTCGTTTCGAAAAATTGACCATCGTAACTTTTCTTGAGCTTGCTTACATTTGAATTTGGTTACACAGAACGCAACACCAGCCTATTACGGGTAAGTCGGTTTACATGTACTCATTTATGCTTTCCAAGCAGCTGGTTTCTAACGAAGAAATATTCATTTTTTGCCGCACAGCTTGCTTTGGGTTACTCCGTATTTCTTCGTGGGTGATGTCTTTGAAAAAGTTATGGGGGAGAAATCTCAAGTCGGCACCCAAGGGAAGGCAACCGTCTGGGCTTTGAAACACGTAAGTTTTGGAATTCTTTGCGAATCTAGACTTTTTTGCAGAACAACTTTGAGATCTTCGAAGTTCGGAACAAAGACTCTGACAGATTATGTGATGTACGCCGCAATGAGTGTCGCCTCGGCATTTGCTTGATTGAAAATTGGACAGGGATGGGGCGAGGTTTGGAGAACCATCGTTGAAAAGGATCTCAGAGGTAGAATTCGCCTCAACACTCATGTTTCTATTGTTGACCGCAAATCTCACATGTCGATAAGTACAGTAACTGCTGAAACCAAGAATTTGCACAATGGGCAAGACCGCAACAGCGTTAAGGAATTGAAGGGAGTTAGTGTGGGTTTCTTAAATGTTTGAAAGATATGGTAGGATGTGGCCCGAAACATCC